>CM044001.1:68816273-69091273 GCA_024085815.1 Flaveria linearis
TAAAATTACTTGTAATATGACCATGAATTGCAGCAGATTAGGTTAACCATGTGATAATGTTAATTGTAAAATAAATGTTTAATGCTTAAAAGAATAAAAAAAAATAAAAGCAATATGTCACGGTTTGGCCAAACCGTGACATATAGCCCCCCCTGCGCACAATCAATACCCCATAATTACATACCCAATCAATACCCCCATAATTACATACCCAATTATTGACCCCAGATCTAACTGTCACGGGTAGGGTAAACCGTGACAGCTAGATGTCACACCTGACCTAGCGGTCACGGGGAGACCTAACCGTGACAGCTTGGGTCGGTTTTCTCCAGGAAAAACACGGTGCGCCTAAAATTTCCGTTGTGTAATTCAATTATTGAGTTTAAATGTGTGGTCCTATACAACTTGAGCTCACTGTTAATGATAGGTGAATTGGTGGTGTGCATATATACAGTCCTATATATAAACATTTCCGACACAACAATGCCAATCAAGGTTGCATGAAAAAACCTCTTCTTTGTGACCCTATGATGAGGCTAACAATTTTATACCACGTAACATATATATATTTGGACATGAAAATTACTTTCAATTCAACGAGCACTTTGTGATATTTTAGTTTTTGTTTTATTAATTATTTTTCAAAATTAAATCGAGTAAAAACTAATATTTCAATATCTTTCACTTCAAACTTTATTTTTATTTTGTTTTTTATTTCTATGGTCCATATATAATACACGTACGGACTTTTCTAAATAATATTATAAGAAATGTTTAAATAGAAAGTGTTCAAAATCAAAAAAAGTTTAAGAAGTAATATCAAACATCCACATTTTAATCAATAGTTAAGATTAAATTGTACAGAAAAATTTATTAGAGAGTTGTTTTAGGAATAACCACTTTTGATGATTTTTACAAGTTCCCCAAATTTTATTAAACGTTTATAACTTTTATATACGATATTTTTTTTCTATAAAAATTACACCATAAAATGAATGTTTTTTTATCTTTAAAACGAGTACAATATTATATAAAAATATAAAAAATTTGACGTTTTTAAACTCATATCTCGTCATTGTGTATTTAGTGTAGTTTATTATGTCTTTTTGTTGGTTATTTGTGTTAATTTTAATAATTATGCTTTTCTAAAATCATGAATTTAAAAAATATAATGATGGAATAACATTGTTGTGTATCTCTGATATTTAAAATAAATAATAAATTAACAACTAAGTAATCTAATACATTAAAAACAATGACAAAATAACACAATGTCTCATTGTGTCTTTTGATCGTCATTGTGTTATCTTGAATAATTTGAATTTTAAAAAATAAATTATTGAAATAAAATAATTATGCATTTCTAATGGTGAAACACAATGAATAATAACAAGTTTATATATTCTATTAATAAACAATAACTAAAATAACACATTGTATTATCTTCAACACTATAAGTTTTGAAAACCAGATTGGTGAAAGTATAACATTGTGTCTTCTAATTATAAAATACAATGATAGATAACAAATTTATAATCATTAAAAACAATGACAAAAATAACACAAAATGATATAAAACGTAAAACAGAATGATTAATAGGCAAAACAAATTATGTAAAACATATGACACTATGAACTGATATTTGATACAATGAATGTATAAGACACAATAAGCTGACGTATTGACATAATAACGAAAATGCCCTTCTCTTTAAAACAATAGAAGAACACGTGTCAAGCTCACAGTCCTTATTAGTTTTTTTAGATTAAACATCATTTGTAGTATAACCCTACCCTATTATTATAAACACTTAAAATGAATTTAAAAAACAATATAATAAAATCAAACCTGAATAAATACTATAAGTCAAAAGTACAGAAATAAAATGCAGGATCGATACAAGTCACTCAACACAAAAAAAGTGTTCTCTATTAAACTCACTAAGTTGCTCTCAAATAATAAAGTAGGATCCTCTAAGAGTTGATAATAATATACTAAATAAGCAAGACACAAAAAATGGTTTTCAAGACACTTGTATATATTAATTCTCAACTCAAAGTTTACAAGACTCTTACAAGCATGCTCTTATGAGCTTATAATGAAAATATATATACTACTATTTACAGCTGACCATACAAAAGATAACCAGCTGAAAACTTACTTACTAAACAAATACTACATTGTTAGTAGTAAGGTTTCTAGAATAAAATACTATCCTAGATAATGTACTCATGACATGTCCATGACTTACCTTTTTATTTACCAACTAAAGTTAGTAACTGTACTAACTGATAAGGAATGAATAATGAACTTAAGTATGGTTAACTACATGGACGTAGGAAAACGCCATGCAGTATCTCAAAGGTTACAGCAGCTTGTCAGAGGGACCATGCTAATATCCATGGGTTCATAGTAAGCTCTTCCGAAGCTTAACTGGCTTCAGAAGTACAAGTTCTTCCGAAGACATTTATACTTCAAAAGAGTTTACTTCTTCCGAGACTTATGCTGGTCTTTAAGACTTTATGCTTCGGAAGTCATTATCTTGAAATCTTCTTAAGTGTTGATACTTGGGAAGAGAGATGACTATGTCTTTGGAAGACATGATTCCTCTTCAGAAGTTCTTTTATCTTTAATCTTTGGAAGTGCAACTTTAGTCTTTGGAAGTCCTTCACAGTTGCACTAAAATTGTTCTAAGTGTAGTTTTGGTTGCACCAGCCTCATATATCCCAAAAAACTCCCCCTAGGCTGATGCTACCAAAACCTTATTGTCTTCTACTTCTCAAATCTCTCAACACCAAGGAGAGCAAATATTTTTTGCCTCCATGTTCTTTCTAGAAGTGGTGCTGAGCAGTTGGTAAAGATCCTTTGTTGATAATAAGTCTAGTCTGTTACTTTGGATCATATGTACCCTTTGTTGTGGTCTTCAGAAGAGAGATAGTTGACGGGAGTTATAGTCATACTCCCATCTAACTATAGGTTCCATGTCAAGACCTTCAATCATTTGAAGGAAAGTCTTTCATTTGATTGTTCCTTCCTTTTCAACCTGCTCTCTCATCTTCAGCTATTCTTCAATTATTGCTCTTACAATTAACTCAGCAAGGTGAAGGCTGCTCAGATGATTTCAGATGTGAGCAGGAGTTTGAGAGTTAGAGGTGTTAGAGAACGGCTTCTCTGCTAACTCAGCAATATCAAATCTGGTTGAGTGAAGCAAAGATGGAGTGTTAAGTCTGTTGACTTTGCCATTATCTCTTTCTACAACAAAGTTATGAGAAGAGTCCTCAATTCTCCATTGGACAATTTCTTCCTAGGAATGAGGGTGATTTAGCAGCTTGTTCCCCTTCCTGGTGTCCAAGAGAATTACCAGTCTTCTCCTTAGCATCTTCTCCTCTTTATTGAGTGAATCAGAGTTGGCTGCCAAGAGCTGAAGTGCCGGGTTCAGGGTTCCCCTAGGCAGATCAAGAAATTTCTCTCTTATGAGGGAATTGGAGGATCCATAAACAAATGTTAACTTGATGGACTCCTCTTCATAAGAAATTTTGCTCAGAGTAGTACAATTGATGAGCTTTTTCTTGATTCCCTTGAATTCCTCTAACGTTAGAGGTGTACTTGACTCAAGGATGGTTGGATGATAAGTAGGTGATTAATTTTGGGTAGAGGAGGGTTGAGTTCTAGGAAGTGTTTTAGGTTTTAGGATGGGTAGTGGAGGTGGTTGTTATGATGCAATGGGTGATTAGGGTATGGCTGATGGTATACGTTCAAGAGTGAAGGGTTCAGTGGTTGGTTTAGTTTTTATTGGGAAAGGAAATGTTGTTGGCTCAGGTTTAGTTTGGGGTTGAGGTTGAGGTTTAGGTTTGGGTGATATCCTCTAAGAACCTAGGTAAACCTCCTTCCTTCTACCTGAGCGAATGTTAGCTTTGATGTCACTGACATGTCGCTGCAGGGTCTTATCAGACATGGGACCAACTTGTCTACCAGAGAAGCCATGGGCTCTAAGATATGCTTTCATCCATGCTCTTTCTCCCAACTTCTTGGCCGCGATAAGTTGGGCTTCTTCTTCCTTCTTATTATTTGCCCTGAGCTTTTCCCTAGTAGCATTTCTCCTCTCCTTGTCCATTTGATCTTGTTCTTTGTTGAAAAGCCACAAGATCATGTCATTGTCATGAGGAGCTAGTTCATCAAAGGAGTAGCCCTTAGAACTTAAGAAGGCTACCCTTTCTCTTCCCTGCTGCTGTTCAGCTTCCTCTTTCTTCCTCTTTTCCTCCTCTTCTAAGGCCAACCTTGATGCTTCATCTTGTTCTTTTTATAGCAGGTTGTCTTTTCTAACTCTACCAGCTCCTCAAGTATTAAGAGGAGCGCATCTTTACTTGTTATACCCAGATTGACAAGATTGTTAATAATCTCCACTCTCTTTATGTTGTTGATAGTCTCCTGGGCTGCCACAGCTACTTTGCTACTTATAGGTAGTAGATTTCCAGTGGGGAGTCTAACATTCCTCTTGAGCTTCTCCATCCTTTCTTCCTCTAACAGTTCATCCACAGTCATCTTTCTTTTACCTTTGATGTCTTTTGGAAGCTTGAGCTTTTAGAGACTCTATTGTAGAGGACTCAGGCTGGTGAATGGTGATATGAGCTTGTGATGATGAAGGTGGTTGAGCAGGAGGAGTTGTGAGATAGTCTTCACTATTTATCTTAGAGGAGAGTTCAAGAATTGCATCTGTGATAATTAGATCATCAGAAAAAGAAGATAGTCCTTCCGTAGCTTGTACTTCAGCTTCGGAAGTTAGTGGGAGTTCCTCTATAGCTTTGTCTTCAGCTTCGGAAGTTAGGAGATTACACTACCTGTCCCAACTGATTCAGTTGCTGGGCCATCAGTCCCTATATACCCTTCAAAATCAATCTCAGGTTCAATGTGGACTTTAGGTTGACCAACTGCTTCCCTAGTGGTAGGAGGTGTATTCAACCTTTGTAGCTCATCTGCTCCAAAATAAGCCATAACAACGTCTGGACTTGGTTGTTCAAGTGAAGAGCTCACTAAGAATGTGTTGGATTCTTTATGCCCAAGACACATAGAACATTGATGTGGATAGTATGTTATGATGCAAGTCGTGTCATACCCAATAAAAAGTTTAGCAAACACCAATAAATATTTGATTGAGGATATGATCATGCAATTAAATAATTAAACCAATTTGGAAAATGGGTTTTCTAAATAAATTGCATAGATGGAACAACTTATAAGGATATTTTATTCATAAGTATTAGTTGTAATGTTATTTCAGTTAATTAAATAACATCACATAATACTAGAGTGTATGAGTTTTACAATTAAAGGTTAATTTAAAAACTCAAATTAGTGACTAGTTAAATGAAATGGATGACAAAATTGGGGGGAAACATTTTGAAGACCAATTTTCGGCCACCCCCCCCCCTTTATGGGGTTCATGCATTTCATTTCTTGGGACAACACAATCGAAAAATAAACTCAACCCTCTCTCTCTCTCATACATGCAAGAACCCAAAAGGGGCAAAGAGTTCTCTCCATCTTCATCAAAACTGATGGCTGGAATAGGTTCCAGCAGCCCCTTCTTGGTTCGTTTTGGTGCTTAAATCCTAGCGATAAAGGTACTTGCTTGATACTTGTGGGTATGGAAGCTTGAGGACACTTATCCTTGGTGTTTTGGTCATTCAAGAACAGCTTCATCTTCATCCAAAATTCATTTTTCTGCAGCTCTACAAAAGGTGTTTTGTAAGTGTTGTTTTGGTTGTTTCTTCTTCTTGATAGCTTGTTCATACACATATAAATGATCCTTATGTTCTTGGGTTTGTTGTTGTTATGATATGAGCCTTAATTTTCAGATTATAAACCATGACATTAAGCTCTTATTCCGCTGTGTTTTTCATGTTTAAATGGTTAAACAACTATGTTAATGGTCCAACAAACCCAACATTAGCATCTAGAGCCGGATATGTGGATGACTAGCTTTAATTATCCTTGTAGAATTGGTTTTATAGGATTTAACAACCTAATTAGGGCTGTTTGTGGTGATATTATAAATCCCTAACCTTTCAAGGTTATATCTTCCATGCTTGTGATTAAATCTTGAAAGAAAAGATATCAAAATGGTTGATTGTGTTTTGTTTGGACAATAACACCCTAAATTCTTAGTTTATGTTGGCTGAAAATTTAGGGTCAAACGGGGATTTATTTTGGTTCTTGGATGTTGTTTCATATTGGTGCATAACCTAGCCTTGACCTTGTGATGGTTTGGTTTTAAATGAATGATTTATTATGGCTGATTTCATTCTTTATGGGTTGTAATATTTATTCATTTGTACTTGTATTTGGGTGTAATTTATTTATTCATTCATTTGTGATGTAATATATAGATTAAGTGTGTTTTCTTTATTAGAAAATTTGTATTAGGATATAAATTTTGTAAATGAAGATGCATAAGATGGAAGCACAAAAGGAAGACACAAAGAGAAGGACTTGAAGCATTTGGATGCAACTTCAAGTGGGGGTGTTTGGAGATCTCATCTTTTGTATTGTGTTTAACCCTTAGAAAAGACCTTATGACCACACTTGTGATGGCAAGCAAGTTTGGTCACCTAAGTGGCTATGGTTATGCACATATGGTTGTTTTATATATGCTTGTTTGATTATCCATTTTATGTTGATTGTTTGATATGTGGATATGCTTAACAATCTAAATAAATAATGTTAACAAGCTAAATTTTTGGTTTCTTATCATTAAGTGACTAATAAAGGTTAATAAAAGGATTAATGATTTCAAATAAAAGAGGTTTTACTAAAAAAGGGAACCATAGGGTACCATGTATTTGAAAGCATGCGAATACAAGGTACATAGAGTTTTCACAACTAGAATTAATGAAAACTAAAATCCCTTTGAAACGAGTTAAACACCATCCTTTTACACGACACTCAAATCACTTGTAAACTATTTGTGGGATAAAAGTCACCTAACCACTTCTAGGGAACTTGTATGTTTGAGGTGGGCTTAATGTATTTGTGGGATAAGGGTCACCTAACCACTTGTATGTGTAAACTCACACGTGCCTACTCACTTGAATTGGAAGCCATGTGCATAGGGTCACCGAAGCATGGCGTACAATGGTGTTGATGGGATTTTACATGCCAACTAAACATAATATGTTTAAACCGATCCCATAAAACTAGAAATTGTAATAGGTTCAAATTGTCAAATATTGACTACCTTGTTAATTTAAATAATAGGATAAAGGTCACCTAACCATCATTTAAATGTAACGTTGGATTCTAGATTTTAATTATTAATTGTCTATGAGACATAAAAAGGGTATTAATGATTAAAATGAAATTCTTCGAAAATACTAATAAGAACTTTGTAAATTTTGTAGAAATGGCCGCAAACAACAACGCTACCACCTCGACCGTCCATACCCTATCACTGAGAACCATCTTAGAGAGGGATCGTCTTAACCACAATAAATTTATGGACTGGTTTCGTAACTTGAGAATCGTTCTCAAGCAAGAGAAAAATGACTATGTCCTTGACGATCCCATTCCTGACCAACCCGACCCTGAGGATTTGAGGCCTATAACGATTGGCTTCAGTACATTGAGGATTCCATGTAGGTTTCTTGCCTCATGTTGGGAACTTTGATTCGTGAACTCCAAAAGGATATGGAGCATCATGGGGCATATGACATAATTACCCAGTTGAAGGAAATGTTCCTTCAACAAGCTAGGGTAGAGCTCTTCGAAACGGTTCGAGCGCTTCATGCGTGTCATATGGAAGAAACCCAACCGGTATCATCTTATGTAATCAAGATGAAAAGCCACATTGATCGCCTCGAGAGGCTTAACTGTCCCGTCTCTAAGGAGTTGGCCACGGATTTGATCCTTAATAGGCTAACTAAAAAGTTTGAGACGTTCATAATGAATTACAATATGAACGGATGGGACAAGAGCATTGGTGAGCTTCACGCAATGCTCAAAACAGCTGATGCAGGGATGGGTTGAAAGGTTCTACCTGTTCTCTCGATCAATGAGGGAGGCTATAAGAAAAGGCCATTCTCCGATCCCAAGGCAAATGTTGCCAAAGGAAAGGGGTACGTCAAAGGGAAGGGGAAAGGGAAGGTTAGAGAGAAACCTCCAAAGCCTGGGCTTAAGAAGCCTAAGGTAACGGAGAATGATCCATGCTTTGAGTGTGGTGAGATAGGACATTGGAAAAGAAATTGTCCAACCTATTTCAAACAGTTAAGGAACAAGAGTGATGCTGGGCAAACCTCAGGTACAACTTTCATGATTCACATTGGTTTAAATGTTATTTCTTCAAACACATGGGTATTGGATACCAGATATGGAACTCATATTTGCAATTTGTTGTAGGGGTTCAAAAGAATAAGCACTTCAATAAGGGAGACACAAGTCTCTACATGGGCAACGAAGCAAAAGTTGATGTCGAAGCCCAGGGAGACTATATTTTGAAACTTTCAAATGGTTTGGAAGTTGTTCTTATGAACATTTTGTATGCTCCTAGTTTGACTAGGAACATAATTTATGTTTCCATTTTAAAACAATGTGGTTATGATTTAAAGTTTGTAAACAATGGTATTTATGTTTGTGTGGATGATATTTTTATTTCAAGGCTATGCCTCTTAATGGTATCTATGAATTGGTTCATGATGATTCATCCCATAATAACTCATTGTACCAAACAAGCACCAAGAAACTTAAAATGGATTTAAGTGATTCTTATCTTTGGCATTGTTGTCTTGATCATATAAACAAGAATCGGATTCAAATACTTCAAAAGAATGGTCTTTTGAAAACAAATGAAAATGGTTCATTTGATAAGTGTGAATCTTGTTTACAAGATAAGATGACCAAGTTGCCCTTTAGTGGTACTAACGAGAGGGCAAAAGACTTATTGAGAATCATACATTCGGATGTATGTGGTCCTTTTAAGACAATGACTAGAAATAGTGAAAAATACTTCATTACCTTTACCGACGATTATTGTCGCTATGGTTATGTGTACTTGATGGCACATAAACATGAAGCTTTTGAAATGTTCAAAAACTTCAAGAATGAAGTAGAAAATCAACTTAACAAAACTATCATAGTTTTTCATTCAAATAGAGGAGGTGAGTACCTAAGTGAGGCTTTTCAGGATCATCTAAGAAGTCGTGGGATCATCTCACAACTTACTCCACTTGGAACACCACAACATAATGGTGTGTCCGAAAGGAGAAACCAAACCCTATTGGATATGGTTTGATCTATGATGGCTGTAAGCTCACTTCCTCTATCATTTTGGGGTTTCGGATTACTCTCTGTGGCTCGTATTTTGAATATGGCCCCGACCAAGAAAGTGGATTCGACACCTTTTGAAATATGACATGGAAGAGTTCCATCGCTATCATATTTAAAGGTATGGGGTTGTGAAGCTTATGTTAAGCAAAACACCTAAAACAAGTTGGAAAGTCGATTTACTAAGTGTATATTTGTTGGATATCCCAAAGACTGTATTGGATACTACTTCTTTGATCCAACATAGCAAAAGGTATTTATTGCTCGAAAGGCAGAGTTCTTGGAAGCCAAGTTCCTTATGGAAGGAATGACGTATAGAACAGTTGAATTTGATGAGGATCAAGATCCACAAGCCGATACACGTTTGGTTGACACTAGCAATCAACAGGAGGTTGTTGATGATGATCAAGAGGTTGATCGATACACCCAAAACGTTCGTAGATATGGTAGAGTTAGCATTCCACCTGAAAGATATGGATTTTTCATGAATGGATGCTATGTGGTTGACTCGGATGAGCCAACTACATACCATGATGCAATGTCCAATTCAGATTATGACAAATGGCTACAAGCCATAAACATAGAGATGCAATCCATGTATGACAACAAAGTTTAGGAATTGGTTGACCCTCCACCTAACTCTAAACCGGTTGGATGCAAGTGGATTTTCAAGAAGAAATCAGACATGCATGGAAACTTGGATACTTACAAGGCAAGACTTGTAGCAAAAGGTTTCACTCAAACTCAAGTGGTTGATCATGATGAAACCTTCTCGCCTGTGGCAATGCTAAAGTCAATTAGGATATTGTTTGCCATAGCTGCTCATTATGACTATGAGATTTGGCAAATGGATGTCAAAACCACTTTTCTTAATGGACATCTCGAAGAGACTATCCATATGGTTCAGCCTGATGGTTTTATCGATCCAAAACATCCTAATAAAGTATGCAAGTTAAAAAGATCAATCTATGGATTGAAACAAGCATCGAGAAGTTGGAATCAACGTTTTGATGAGGAAATCAAGAAATTTTGTTTCATCAAGAACGCTGACAAGGCTTGTGTGTATAAAAGGCTAGTGGGAGCATAATTACATTCTTAGTATTGTATGTTGATGACATACTACTATTTGGAAATGATATTCCAACCATGGAAGGTGTTAAAACCTGGCTTGGAAGTTGTTTTTCCATAAAAGATCTCGGTGAGGCTGCCTATATTTTAGGAATAAAGATCTATAGGGATAGATTGAGGCGGTTGATAGGTCTAAACCAAAGTGCGGATATTGATCAAATCTTGAAAAGGTTCAAGACGGAAAACTCTAAGAAAGGTATGGTACCTATTCAAAGAGGGACAATATTGAGTACATCTCAATGTCCAAGCTCAAAGGATGAGCAAGATCAAATGAAGGACATCCCATATGCGTCTGCTATAGGATCCATCATGTATGCAATGATATGCACTAGACCGGACGTGTCATGCGTGTTAAGCATGACAAACAGATATCAGCAGAATCCAGGTAATAGCCATTGGATGGCTGTTAAAAAGTATATTGAAATACCTTAGGAGGACTAAGGATATGTTTCTAATATACGGATCTGATGAAGAGGAGCTCGTTGTAAAGGGTTACACGGATGCGAGTTTCCAAACTGATCGAGATGATTCTCGATCACAGTCGGGGTATGTCTTCATTATGAATGGAGGAGCAGTGTCCTAGAAGAGTTCAAAACAAGACGTGGTAGCATTGTCCACTACAGAATCCGAATACATAGCTGCCTCATTAGCTGCTCAGGAAGCTGCATGGATAAAGAAATTTATCACCAATCTAGGGGTGGTCTCTACCATTCAAGATCCCCTAGAAATCTTTTATGATAACGAGGGTGCGATTGCACAAATCAAGGAACCCCGTGCACATCAAAAGACTAGACATATTGAACGGAGATTCAACTACATAAGGGATGAAGTTGAAAAGGGAAAAATATGTATTCGTAAAGTTTACACCGATCAAAACATTGCAGATCCACTCACGAAGCTCCTTGAAAGGGCAAAGCATGAAGGTCATACTTGTGCATTAGGACTTCGATATTCTAGTGATTAGAATTGACCTGTTTAGTATTTAAAAACTTGGAATAATGTAATTTAACTCTTTCATATATATTTGTGATATTTTGAGTTATGTTCATTTTAGCATGTATACATCCATGAATATGTTAATTATTCTAAATGTCCGTAGTCGATCATGTTTGTGGGAGCAGATATGAACATAAGACTATTATGAACATGGATTGGTGGATATTCATAAGGTATGAATATAGAGCAATTGGTTGCTGCCAAGGTACATAGATATTTGTGGGATACGAATATTGGACTGACCCGCATATCAAATTTTACTACATGGATTCTTTTAGATTGATCATAAGTAAATTTGAGTAAAGACGAATATCATTTGGTATCCTCCAACCTGAGATACATATTGGGTTTTGATATTCACCAATGTGTCATACCTTGAGCTAGTTCTTCACTGCTCTGAAATAATGGACAGTACATAAGGCTATGTTCAGGTGTGACACGAAGTGATTGTGTGAAACGTATGTAGTCAAGATGGAATTTGTTCCTCTTATTTGTTGATTATAAGATGTCTAAGGCCTGATTAAGTTAAATCAACAAGAAATGGTCATTCTGTGTCCTTGGATTTAACATGACATCTGTAACAAAAGGATAAATGATTAATTCACCTCAATCATTTCAAGTTGGATACTTGAAGGGGATGATGTTATTGATGGCTTTTTGTCATACCCTCAAAATCCGCTAACGGGGACCGTCAGACGTGTGACACACCAGGATCTCAGATAGCACCAGTTACACCAGACACAGTAATTACAAAACATTACATTAAGTAATCAGACTTTTAAATCAACCATAAGTGTTTCAAACGTGCGGAAGCGTTTCAAAAATAGAAATCAACAGTAAATTGTATCAACATGCGTTTAAACCATAAATGTCCATAACGTTTAACAAATTAAAATGATTGAGTTGTGATGTATGCCATGAATGCATCCCTAGCTGAATTCTTATCCTTGTGTGTTCCTGTGACCTGAGAAAACATGCTAAAGTGTGTCAGCATAAAGTTGGTGAGTCCACAGATTTAATCAACAAGAAATATGTCAGAAAGCGTTTCAATGGTTTAGTATATAAAGCATATCGATAGGTAGCAAGCCTATAAACAAGTTACTTAGTGTTTCAAACCGAAGCTGACTGTGTGTGTTTAGTGCCTTTCCACCACGTCTATCACAGACCGTGGCAATCATTAGGTGAATTTCGCACCCGTTCGACCTCCAATCAAGCTAGCGTGACTAGCCCGGGCGGGGTTTGTCAAACCCAGTAGTACTACTCAGAATTACCTCGCTAATCCATTACTAACGGTTCAATACTGTAAGGACTTTCAAATGTGTCTCCACTAACGTAACAGCCGATATCAATGACACTGGCAACCATAAAAAAAGTATTTGCATATTTTCTCCCCCGAAAAAGAAAGAGTGTAAAATGGGGCCGTGAAAACTCACCTGAGATCAGCAACGTAACTTCTAGTAAATAAATCCAACACGACACCTGACGGGTGGTTCAAGGAACAACCCTTTTATTACGTTAAAACGCGTAATATTCTCATATTTGGTCGTGTAATTATCTTGAATTAGATAACTACTGTTGCTTTTATTTCAGGCACATTATGGAGCTTAATACGGAAAGAACGCAGCTTTGGACGGACCACGACGGGATGGAGCAAGATAGGATGGGAAGAAGGAACAAAACAATGAAGTGGGGGTCTACCGTAATTTACGGTAGCCACCGTAAATTACGGTGGCCCCCAAACTCTCATTTTTCCACCGTATAGCAGAAGGTTTCTACCGTAGCATCCTTGTGGCTACCGTAACTTACGGTGGCTACCATAAGTTACGGTAGAGGTGATTTCCTGGAAAGTTGATTCACTTATTAAAATCCAAGTGGATGCCTTTTTGCTCAATATATGGAAAAGTGACGAGTTTTTGGGAGAATGTTGGGAACTTTTGGCTGGCAATTCTTTGTTTAAAAGGATTGAAAGACAAGGGAATGGGTAGATCTCCTTGGAGGAATCTCTTTTAAACAACAATCATTCGGGTGGTGAGATGCAAGCATTGTTTTGGCTAAGCTCTTGGTAATCTTCTTAGATGTGCTGGAGAATAAGATATTGTGGTACTTTGATCCTTGTTATTTCATTTTGATCATTATGAATTGTATCTTGAATCTTGTTTTCATGCATAAAACTATGAGTGGCTAGTCTTCTTGTGTGTTTCCTTTTGGTTTGAAGGATTTGTAACTTTGATCATGTTGGTGTTTTCTATTTATGGATGATGAAATTGATCTTGTGATTGTTTTGTCATGATGATTGTGTATTATGTGTAATGGGTCATTCATGGATTGCTTAACTTTAACCATACGTTCTTGATGCCATAGGCAAATCTTGATTTAGTGGAAGGGTTGGGTAATTCAATAGTGATACTGATTATCGAGAGATAACCTTGCTAATCCAAGTACTTAGTCCTCTTTGATCACACATAAGCATACACTCATGAATCATGTCTATGTGGTTCTTCCCAATTAACACCAATATCATCATTTGTTAAAATCCGGATACCAAGGGAAACATATCTCTCATTACTGATTGTTACAAACCAATTTACTTTCATTTCTTGTTTTAAGCCAAATCAACAAATCAACAGATTATTGAACTTTACTTATTTATCATTTTAGTTAAATTTAGGTAATTGCAATTTGAATTAAGTTAACACATATTCCACAAACTCCCTGTGTTCGATACCCACTTACCGCTAGCTAATTAGTAGTATTTTGGCGCCCTCACAAAATTAAAAATTCCCCTCATCCGCACACTTGAAATTCAAACGCATCCTAAAACAATAGGTACTTTTTGGTTTAATTAATGTACGTCTAATCCGCAAGTTGTTCACCCAACTTACTAGACACGATTAGAAGACATTTCCTTTTGAAAAACACTTAACTCGACGACCCGTTGGTGATTAACATATAATATATATACTTAACTATATATATAACGCAAAGTTAGAACAGGGTTTTGAAATACAACTCGTATTCTCTTCGAAAACCGTATAAGTAGCCTAGTATTTAAATTATCAAATGAGCTTAATAATTTATAAGATTTTTATTACAATTTCACACATGTCTTAGATTTACATAAAAGTAAATAACATAATTTATTAAATAGTTTAGGTCTATCAAACAATTATTTTTCCAAAAAGTGTCCAGAACAGTCACCTTCCTGGAGTTACCTAGGGAAAACAATTAGTTGAGTTAGATCCGGAATTTTTCTAGAGAAACTACCCGGAATTTTTCTAGAGAAACCCTAGATCTCTGTCACACCCTCAAAATCCGCTAACGGGGTTTTACCGTCAGACGTGTGACACACCAGGATCTCTAATAGCACTAGTTACACCAGACACATTAATTACAAAACATTGCATTAAGTAATCATACTTTTAAATCAACCATAAGTGTTTGAAACGTGCGGAAGCGTTTCAAAAATAGAAATCAACAGTAAATTATATCAACATGCGTTTAAACCATAAATGTCCATAACGTTTAACAAATTAAAACGATCGAGTTGTGATATATGCCATGAATGCATCCCTAGCTGAATTCTTATCCTTGTGTGTTCCTGTGACCTGAGAAAACTTGCTAAAGTGTGTCAACATAAAGTTGGTGAGTCCACAAGTTTAATCAACAATAAATGAGTCAGAAAGTGTTTCAATGGTTTAGTATATAAAGCATATCGATAGATAGCTAGCCTATAAACAAGTTACTTAGTGTCTCAAACCGAAGCTGACTGTGTGTGTTTAGTGCCTTTCCACCACGTCTATCACAGACCGTGGCAATAATTAGGTCAATTTCGCACCCGTTCGACCTCCAATCAAGCTAGCGCGACTAGCACGGGCGGGGTTTGTCAAACCCAGTAGTACTACTCAGAATTACCTCGCTAATCCATAACTAACGGTTCGATACTGTAAGGACTTTCAAATGTGTCTCCACTAACGTAACAGGCGATATCAATAATACTGGCAATCGTAACAAAAATAGTATTTGCATGTTTTCTCCCCCGAAAAGGAAGAGTGTAAAATGGGGCCGTGAAAATTCACCTGAGATCAGCAACGTAACTTCTAGTAAATAAATCCAACACGACACCGAAATTCAAACGCATCCTAAAACAATAGGTACTTTTTGGTTTAATAAAATATATGTCTAATCCGCAAGTTGTTCACCCAACTTACTAGACACGATTGGAAGACATTTCCTTTTGAAAAACACTTAACTTGATGACCCGTTGGGGATTAACATATAATATATATACTTAACTCAACTATATATATATATAACGCAAAGTTAGAACAGGGTTTTGAAATACAACTCGTATTCTCTTCGAAAACCGTATAAGTAGCCTAGTATTTAAATTATCAAATGAGCTTAATAATTTATAAGATTTTTATTACAATTTTACACATGTCTTAGATTTACAGAAAAACAAATAACATAATTTATTAAATAGTTTAGGTCTATCAAATAATTATTTTTCCAAAAAGTGTCCAGAACAGTTACCTTCCTGGAGTTACCTAGGGAAAACAATTAGTTGAGTGTTCAACACTCATCATCTTGGCCTGAGTTAGTAGGGATTTCGAAGCTAACTCGAATTTCTAACACTTGGAAAAAGAATCAGATCAAAATAATTATTTTTGAACAAGTTATGATATCATGATGTAGACCTAACATTTCTGTCAGAAAAGTCAGATCTGACCTTCTGTCTTGGAAAAATCTTTTGACATAGAAAATCTTGATGAAAAATTATGAAACCAAATGGCTCTGAAAGCTAACTCAAAATACTTGATTTTAGACCCAAAAAGAGATCAGATTCATTACGTTTTGAGGGAGTTACACCCTTTTAAGGTTGACATAGTTTTTCAGCTCTAAGCTGTTGACAGATTTGAGTTTACAAAACTTTCATGCAAATGGTTAGATCTAAAGTTTTATAAAAAAAACTCATATAATAACTCTTATATATCATATATCTACTGGTTTTTGGATGAAAAACAAGTACCCTTATTCATAGTTTTATAAAACATATGTTTTTCAAGAGAGCTTCCAATATCGGGTGAGCTATGCGAATCTTGCAAAAACGACATAAAATAAAAGATAAAGTTATAACTTTTACCACTAGACAAGCTAGGGAAGTGCACAAAAGTGGGATGGTATTAGATGCTTCGGGTGCATGCAAGTGGGGCTCCAACGAGTGCTTGGTTTCTCCAACTCGTTCGGTTTATCCGGATCTCGTATGCTTCTCTCCGGTTCTTCGATTCTTCCAAGCTTGGAGTTTGAAAGGCAAAAATGGAGTGTGTGTGTGTGTGTGTGTGTGTTCAGCCGTGAGAGAAGGGGGGGGAGAGGAGAGTTTGAGAATTGAATTCTTTGAAGGTGGGGAAGAATGAAATGAGAGGGGAGGGGGAGTATTTATAAGGGGAGGGGATGGAGGAGGGGGTGGGCCGTAGGAGGGGGGTTAGTCGACGGTCATTTTTCTTTTTCTCACGTCTCGACCCGACTTTCAAAATTCAAACATGTTAAATTCTAATTCCTTGTGAAATTCTAGTCCAAAACGACTATTTACATGCCCCATATCTTGGTTTTATCGTCCACTTGTGCATTTTATTGTTTATTCACTAGATTGAGCCATCTCGTCGCACTAAGCCGCGTAGATGCTGTTATTAGGTTTTCTCGTTACGGTAGTCGTTTCCTCACATAATAACACTAATATTAGTGTAACTAAGATTAAATTAGGCCAAATCTCATTTTTACCTATGACGTTAATATTTATTTCCCGGTCGGTTCGTAGTGGCGTTTATTTCAGACGTTCGCCGGACTCGGGTTTTCATGGTCGAACACGCGTGAAATAGAAACGTAAGCACATGTAGGACTCTAATCAATCTTTAGATTAGTTTATCTAGTGCTATATATTCTAAAACAAGACTGAGCATAGGAATCAAGATCTAGGGTTTCTAGAGAAACTACCCGGAAATTGAGGGTTGTCATAGCCTTCCCTCCTTAAAGAAATTTCATCCCGGAATTTTTCTAAGAGGTAGGGAGTTATAACTAATAATTATGCTAAACAAAGTCAACGGTCGTACGGATAATCACCAAAAATTACAGGTTGTTACATTCTGTCACACTTTTAGTCATGCGTATTAAGGGTAGTAAACCGTTGTTAGGCGGTATTTACTACTTGCATTAATCTTCTATAAATCTTGTGCAAGTGGGAGATTGTTGGATTTTTTATGCCCAAGACACATAGAACATTGATGTGGTTAGTATGTTATGACCCTTGTCGGGTCATACCTAATAACAAGTTTAGCAAACACCAATAAATATTTGATTGATGATATCATCATGCAATTAATAATTACACCAATTTGGAAAATGGGTTTTCTAAATAAATTGCATACGAGATGGAACAACTTATAAGGATATTTTGTTCATAAGTATTATTTGTAATGTTATTTAAGTTAATTAAATAACATCACATAATACTAGAGTGTATGAGTTTTACAATTAAAGGTTAATTTAAAAGCTCAAATTAGTGACTAGTTAAATGAAATGGATGACAAAATTAGGGGGAAACATTTTCAAGACCAATTCCGCCCCCCCCCCCTTATGGGGTTCATGCATTTCATTTCTTAGGACAACACAATATAAAAATACACTCAACCTCTCTCTCTCTCTCATACATGCAAGAACCCAAAAGGGGCAAAGAGTTCTCTCCATCTTCATCAAAACTCACAGCTAGAATAGGTTCCAGCAGCCCCTTCTTGGTTCCTTTTGGTGCTTAAATCCTAGCAATAAAGGTACTTGCTTGATACTTGTGGGTATGGAAGCTTGAGGACACCTATCCTTGGTGTTTTGGTCATTCAAGAGCAGCTTCATCTTCATCCAAAATTCTTTTTTCTGCAGCTCTTTAAAAGGTGTTTTGTAAGTGTTGTTTTGGTTGTTTCTTCTTCTTGATAGCTAGTTCATACATATATAAATAATCCTTATATTCTTGGGTTTGTTGTTGTTATGATATGAGCCTTAATTTTCAGATTATAAACCATGATATTAAGCTCTTATTCCGCTGCGTTTTTCATGTTTAAATGGTTAAACAACTATGTTAATGGTCCAACAAACCCAACAGAATGTAGTTAGGAATAGGTGAAGATCCATGAGCATCTTTGGGTCCACTTGAAGTATGATTGGAGGTGGTTTAAGAAAAACAATTGCTTGTTGAGCAGGGTATTTTGAAGAAAGGGTTGTGAGAGCCAAACTTTGCTCTATATGAGTTTCACTCTGAAAATTCTCCCCCTTTTTAGTAGCATCATCTTGAGAGCTTGATGAGCTGGAGGAAGAAGTCAGAGAGACTTGAATCGGTACATGCCTAAAAGATCTCTCAGTATGTGTCTCAGCTAGTTGAGCCTTGAGATATTTAATCTCAAATGGCTGAGTGGCAGACCTATATTCTAAAGTCTTAACCTTTGATTCAAGGTTTGAGACTTTAGAAAGTAGGTCTCTGATTATGAGTTGCATACTTCCCTTATCTTCTTTAAAATAATCATGGGGAGGTGAGATAACATACTTTGTATGTTCATCCTCACCACCGGTTGTGGTTTCTTGGCACCCTGGTTTCCTCTATGTAGTGATGTCTTTTTCAGAGTCATCAACAGGCAAAGTTGTCATAGATTCAGTCTCAGAGATGTTACCGCTGTCCTGAGAGGTCATTGAGACATTCTTCGTAGTGGCAACTGAATCTACATGAGTCCCCTCCACATCAGTGGGACTCACCTCAATTGGGCTTTGCTGATGGGGGCTAGAAATGAGAGGTTTCTCTAGGCTTAGTTGATCCTTGAATGAGTGTTTTAGATCAACATCATGGCCTTGTAGGAACATGAAATCCACATCAGTATCAGTAAGTATGTCAGCAAAGGATATGGGAGTTATGACTAATGACCCGGGACCTTGATCAATATCTAGAGGCTTAGAGCCTATGATTTGGATGTCCCTTATCGGTTGCTCTGGGGAGTATTGTGACTCATCCTGAGGGCTTTCAGCTCTGTTTTGGGGCTCATGGGATTGAGACCGAGGAGACTCAATACCCATATTGAGGTCAATGGTGAGGAACGGTTAGACCTCAGAGCCCATTCTTCCACTCTTGTCTTTTTGGATTGAATAGAAGGTACTTGTTCAATCAGAGAAGATTGAACAAGGGTTCGCTTGGGACGTCTCTGGTATGTATGATTGATGGGATGAGGATGTAAAGCTATCACTAAAGTGGGTGGTGCTGGTGTGGGTTCATCACCTGTGGGGTTTACAGGGATGTCACTAGGAGCCATTGTCTCGATCATACCTAGAAGGAGTACAGTATATCTTCTGATGAAGTTGGTGGACACCCTCTTTAGAACTTTGAAGACGGCCGACCTCATGGGAGGAATAGAAAGAGTAGTTGTACAGACATGCTTCTCTTGATCCTGCTCGTAATTGATGATATGCTGAATGAACCTGGGATACATGTAGAATGTTTCCATTGAGGTTATTTAGCACAAACCTGGAATAGTTGAACCGAAGCCCTTTTTCCAACCCATGAACTAGGCATCCTAGGTCATAGGAAATTTTATCCCATCCCCTTGATTTGTTAGATAGACAGTAAAGAACGATATGAAGTAGGAACTTCCACTTGTAGGAGAAGTTGAACTTGTAGACCGTTGATTTGCTCATATCGCCACTATATCCTATTTAGCTATAGGTGTTCTCCAAATCAAATTTGGGGAATTCCATAGGAGAACCCTCATCATGAAGCTCTAAGTGCTCCCTAATAGTTTGTTCGAAAATGATCAATTCTTAGCCACAGATTCTTGTCCTAATAATCGTAACTCCGTTCAGGGTATCAATCTAACCATTAGCCCAAAACACGACCATTTGGTTAGAGTAAACGGTAGGGTTAATAGTGAGAGCTGTGTAATAGGTGGACTGAATCAGAAACTGGATGATTTCAGAGAAGTCGGCATCCCTTGAGGAGTCAAGGATCGTGACTTGGTTGTGCTGACGGTTTAGTGCAATTGTTAATAGATATCGGGAAGAGGAGTGGTAAGTTCGAGAGAGTGACAGTGAAGATGAAGAACAGTTAGGTCTTGCAACTGGGTAAAAGGATTAATAAGAGAGGTCCCAAGTATTTAAATGTGGTAAAATAGCGGATGGATAAAGTGATCTGACAGTTTGGGGTATGATGTGAAAGTGGCGGTAAGGATAAGTCATTCAAATATTCTGCAATCATTGAGAAGAGCTTTACCTTTTATGGAGTGGGGACCAAAGATTTACGTTACACAGTAAAGTTTTCTTCCGAGAGTATGAGTCTTCCGAGTGTTATATCTACCGAAGCCAAACTTACATCCATAGGTAAGATAGTCTCACTTCCAAGAGTAAAAAGGTCTTCCGAATGAAAAGTTTTATCACTTTGGAAATGGATTTGATAGCACTTTGAATGCTCTTCCAAAGCTTAAAAGTTTTTTACCCAAAGATACTACAAGTGTTAGAAAAGTTGCGTTCGAAAGATAAACAAAGATATCTTCCGAGGGAAAGTTTCTTTTCGAAAGAACTCATACTTAAGAAAAAAGACTTTTGTAATAGGGCTTAGATTGGTTGACATAGACAGAGCACATATTAAAAGGTTTTCATATAAGACAAGTTAGTCAATGTTTATCATCCCAATAGCTGTAATCAGATATTTAAATCTTTGTTCATCAAATGCCTTTGTGAACAAATCAGTATATTGTTCATTTGAGTCAACTTTGACTAATTTGATCAGATTTTTCTCATGAATATCTCTGATAAAATGATACATGATGTCAATGTGCTTTGTCTTTGAGTGCTTGACTGGATTTTCAATAATGAAGATGGCACTCTTGTTGTCAATAGGAATAGGAGTCCCTATAAAATTGAAGCCATAATCCAACATCTGATTTTGAATCCACAGCAGCTGATGTCACATCCCAGCGGAAGCGTGAAGCGATATTTTGGATATGACTTGTTGTTCAGAACACAATTGATTACAAACAATTAAATGAAAACATAAAGCACATACTTCATTCATAATTATAGATTACATCATTACATATATGTCAAAATTTGACGTAATCTTTATTACAACATATTCTTTAACTAAACGTCTTCAGGTACGATGGAAATGTGCATCCACTATCATACTGCCATCAAAGATGTTAACTGTTAAGCTTACACAAACTCGCCCTACAACTTCACCCCATCCGTTGTAGACGTCAAAGGAAAAGTCAATATTGTTAGTCATTTTTACCTGAAAAAGCATACTTAAACAGTCAACATAAAGTTGGTGAGATCATAGGTTTATTTCCAGACAAAACATTTTATTGATGCACCAATTACAACCAAACCTGCTCACACACATAATCATACTGTCACGAAATAATTCACAAAATCAGATAATATTACATCTCAACCCTCACTTGGTTAGGTGCAGGAAAATAACATCACAACACTCATCCTGTTGGTGCAAATATTCTCCTAAGTAGCGCTACTAATATTATCAGACGGTTCCTCATTCGAATTAATGGTTGTATCACAAATGACAGTAAGTCTCAAAATATTTTTAAAAGTAATGCATCAACATAACCAGTATGTTTTTTCTCCTAAAAACTTTACAAATACCAAAAGGTCAAAATGGGACTATGAGTCTCACTGTGTCTCCAAATTGTAACCTACAAAATAATTCATAAAATTAGACATAAATTTCTTTAAAATTTTAGAATCTCATATTTTATTATTTCTTGAAAATTTAACTGTAAAATAGTCAATTAATGTTACCATAAAATTCTCAACATTTATTCTATTATACATAAATAGTTATAATTATTCCAAAGTCTCCATAAATCAGCAAAATTAGCTACGATTATCCAAAAATTACTAAAATTTACAAAATGTTATTTCAGTAATCTAGATCTTCTCATAATTGTTTGGATGTCCAAGTCCCAACAGATTTCTTTCTGTAAATCTGAAAATATTCCCAAAATTCACTAAAAATAATTATGTATCTCCAAAAATTATGAAAGTTATACAATCTGTTGATTTTGATTTATCATAGCTTCAGTAAACTTTTCACGATTTATGGTACTGGTTAAGTATTTCTTTATATTTTTCTACTACAGATCACTTAAAAATTCATTTTCAAACATAATAAGGAAATAAAATATCAAATAATTCCTGGAGCTTTTATATCTTAGAGGAGTCATTTTTCCAGAATTTTCCTGAATTTATTTGTTTTTTTGAGCATTTTCTTTATTTTCATTATTTAAAACAATTTTGTATAAATTGTTTTATTTATCATAATTTTGTCAAAACTTGCAGAATAATGTTCCAGTATATTTATAAAGATTTTTCAATGTTTATTCCCACAATCTCATTTGTCTAATATTTTTGCTTATTTTTCTTTAATATTACAAGATTTAATCTTTATAAATTCAAAATATCCTTTTGTTACAAGTTTTCTAAATTTTTGGTACTTCATTACTGTGACTTGATGAAAATTAAAGGATTTCAAAGTATTTTAAGGTTTGTCTTGGTGTGTTTGCACCAAAACTAGTTATATATGTGTTTATATCACATGTATAACTCAAATTTCAAGATGTATTTAAGAAATTTAAGAAACTAAACCTTGTGAGTGATGTTTGTTGCCTTGAGAACCGAGATAAAGGGTCGTGAAGGTGGTGATGATCATGGTTTGTGATGGTGATGATGGTTATGGCTACGGGTGATGATGGTGATGTGGTATGGTTGTTGGTTGTTATGTTGAGCCGAGAGGTATAGGTTGGTTGTGAGTGGTGTTTTATGTTGGTAATGATATAATCCGAGAGGTGGAGTTTGTATGTGGGTTAGGGTGGTCGCGGTTGTTGTATGGGAGCCGAGAGGTGGAGTTGAGATGAAGATGGTTGTGCTTTGGTTAGGGTGGTGGTGCCCGTAAGTTTTGGTGAGGGAGAGTTGAAGATGGAAGTGTTTGACTTGTGTTCTTCCAAGCCTCAGCCGAGAGCCTCTAGTAGTGGAGTTTTTCATCATTGCTCCTAAGTATAGGCTTACAAGGTGTCATGCTCAAGGCATGCTTAGTGTTTGGATAGCTAGGTGTCACACACGGAGGTGTAATGAGTCATCCTCTCATTAATGTTATCATTAAGGTTGCTTAATTGATTTGCTTAAGGTTAATGTTAACCAAGGCTAAGGTTTAAAGAAAGGTTAGGGTGTATTAAGGTTTAATATGTTATGGTGTTGTTTGGTTAGGTTTTATTAAGCTCATATGTATTTATAGATGTCATGATCTTTAGATACATATACATTTTACATTGCCTATGCATGCGTGGTATCATATTAGTCTTATATATATTCATCTATACATGCATGCATACGTAAAATACTCTTTATATATATGCATATATATATATATAAGGTTTATTTATGGAAGGTCTTTATATATGACAACAATCACACATTAATACATTCACATATGAAAATGTAAAATGTATTCATATTCATATATACATGCATGACACGTATATTTTCAATTTTTATACATGCATGTAAACATGAATACGTAAAATTTATATTTATATGCATAAAATGATACTAAAAATTTTAGGGTTGTCACAGCTGAGCACAACAACTAGTAGCAGTAATGTATTCAGCCTCAATAGTTGATGTTGAAACACAAGGTTGCTTCTTGCATTGCCAGGAGATTATCCTTCCACCAAGAAATTGACACCCTCCTGATGTGGATTTCTTGTTGATATTGCAGCCACCATAGTCATTATCAGTGTAGCCATAAAGATTGAAGTCTTAATGCCTAGGATACCAGAGACCCTACGTGGGAGCTCCTTTGAGGTATCTTAGGATTCTCTTGGCAGCAACTAGGTGAGACACCTTTCGAGCAACTTGATATCTTACACAAATGCAGGTTGTAAACATAATATCAGGAACACTTGCTGTGAGATACATCATAGATCCAATAATTGCCCTATACTGATGTTGATCAGTATCCTCCTCGGTGTCAAGACAAAGATTGTGATTTCTGAGTATAGGTGTCTTTCCTGGCTTGCAATCCTTCATTTCAAATCTTTCTAAAATGTCATTGACATATTTGAATTGATTGATGAAAAACCCATCTTTCATCTGCTTCACCTGAATTCCAAGGAAAAAGCCTACTTTTCCCATGGAACTTATTTCAAACTTCTTCTTCATTATGCTTTCAAATTCCTTCCATATTTGGTCATTTGAAGAACCAAACATGATGTCATCGACATAGACTTGTACGAACAAAATGTATTTTCAAGTCTTCCTTACGAATAATGTCTTGACAATGGTACCTCTGGAGTAACCAATCTTTAGGAGAAACTGAGACAAGGTCTCATACCATAGTCTAGGTGCTTGGTGTAACCCATAGGGAGCTTTATCCAATTTGCATACATAGTTGGGATGCTGTGGGTCTTCAAATCCTGGAGGTTGGCACACATAGACTTCTCTCTCTATATCCCCATATAGAAAAAGCACACTTGACATCGAGCTGGTAAACTGTAAAGTTCTTGGATGCTACATAAGTAAGAAAGATCCTAACTGCCTCAAGTCTTGCAATAAGTGCAAAGACATTGGTGTAATCGATTCCTTCTTCTTGAGTGTACCCTTGAACTACTAGTCTTTTCTTGTTCTTGATAATCAAGCCTCTGTTATCCTTTTTGTTTCTAAATATCCATTTTGTGTCAATGGGTACTTGCCCAGATGGTAGTGGACATAGGTTCCAAACCATTTGTCTTTTGAATTAAAGCAATTCCTCTTACATTGATTCAATCTAACTACTATCCTTCAGAGCTTCTTCTACCTTCCTCAGTTCCATCTATGAGAGAAAGGATGAGTACAAGTAGACATTGCCATTATGTTGTCTTCCTATTCTCACACCTTCAGAAACATCTCCAATGATGCTTTTAGCTGGGTGGGTGTTGTGAATCCTAAGTCTAAGGATCACATCTGTTTGCATGGAGAGATCTAGATTTGAAAAGTTTTGCTCAAGATTGTGAACATTTGGACCAGCTGGGGTTTCACATTCATTCAATGAGGACTGATTGAATGAAGGAGGAACAACATCAGTAGCCGTTTGATGTGGAGTAGCGTTAATAGTTGCTTGTTCTTCCTTATTGCTACTTCCATCATCTTCGTGTTATACAGTGTTTGATTTGTCACTCAATAAGTTTTGAAGCTCACTTTGTTGGCAATTAGTTGAAGCTCCACTTGTTATTTTGATGGGAGATTGAGCTTTATAAATTCTATGAGAACATGGAAGAGGTCTGGGTAACTCAAGCAGTTGATCATCATCTGAGTCACTTTGAGTTCCTGTTCCAGCTGAAACATTCTCACAAGAAGGTTTAGAATAGTTTGGAAACAATTCTAAATTAAAGATATGATCAGGGCCATTCCCCTTAACACAAGGAGTGTGCTCGTTAACAACAATATTGGATGATTCCTCAAATTGTTGATTATTAATGTTGTATACTCTATAAGCTTTAGAGCTTGAAGAATATCCTATAAAGATAGCATCATCCAATTTTTCAGCAAATTTTACTAAATTGTCCTTTGTGTTAAGTATGGTACACCTGCTACCAAAGGACCTAAGAAAACCAATGAATGGTGGTCACTTGTTCCATAGTTCATAAGGGGTTTTGCCATGGGGCCTAACTATAAGAATTTTGTTCTGCACATAACATGCAGTGCGACTGCCTGTGCCCAGAATGTTAGAGGCAACTTTGAATCAGCCAACATAGTCCTAGCAGCCTCAATAAGTGTCCTATTTCTCCACTCAGTAACACCATTTTGTTGAGGAGTTCTAGGGGCACTATATTGTGTGGCAATCCCTTTTAAGTTACAGAATGAGTCAAGAACTTCATTCCTAAACTCAGTCCCTTGATCACTTCTAATTATTTTAACCTTATGATCAATTTTATTTTCTAGTTTAAGAATGAAAAACTTTAAAGTTTCTTCATCTTTAGTTCTTAAGAAGAATACCCATGTATATCTAGAAAAATCATCAACAATCACAAGGCAGTATGATTTCCTTCCAATGCTCATTATACTTATAGGACCAAATAGATCCATGTGCAATAAGTGTAATGAAGGTGATAATAGAGTTAACTTCTTTGGATTTATGAGGAACCCTATGTTTCTTTCCTTTTAAACATGCAACATAGTTGTCCCTGCAGAGAAATTCCTTTTTAGGCACACCATGTACCAAGTTATTTTTAACCAAATTATTCATGGTTTTAAAATTAACATGACACATTCTTTTATACCATAGAGTTGACTCATCACCATTAGATTTAGAAAGAAAGCATGATACTTCACCTAGTGGGGAAGCATTTTTCATATCAAGCTTGTACATATCCCCTTTCCTGGAAAATATAAGAACCACCAGTTCCTGAGGAATTGTCATCCCGGGTTTGAGGATAATGCACTCATGTTCTGTGAAAAGCATGTGGTGCTTTTGAACATAGAATTGAGAAACACTTAACAGGTTGTGTTCAAGTTGTTTGATAAAGTTTACTTTGTCAATGTTTAAGTTACCATTAGATACACTACCTCTGCCAGAAATGTATCCTCCGGTTTCACCTCCAAACTGAATAGGTCCTCCATCAAACTATTGAAATTATTGAAGAAGAGATCTGTTCCTGTCATGTGCCTAGAGCATTCACTGTCGATAATCCATACATTTCTATTTTTGTCATGTGGATGTCCCTGCACATAAGGTGAGAAAGTTAGTTGCTATTAGAAACCCAAGCCTTATTAGTCTTGGGTTCTTCCAATGTGGATGACGTGAACCAAAATATAGACATGCGGGTTCAATGATGGTTTGAGAAGAAAATTTTGGGCTACAACATCTTCTTTAATATTCCATTCCATTCTTTGGTTGACCAGCAAAGATGAGCTTGCTGAAGCTTGAGCAACAAAGCTTTCTTCTGATGCTTCCTTCTTCTCGGAAGAGGCTTTCACAACCTATTCTTTTGAAGCATTCTTCTTTTCGGAAGGTTTCAAAGGAATTTTCTTGTTCTTTGGAATTTTCTTTGACTTGTCTTCCGAAGCTGTTTTCCTTTCGGAGGAATGAGTTTCTTCCGAAAGCAATCTGGCTTCGGAAGTAAGTTTTCCTTTTGTTAACATTTGAACCATGTGATAAGGTCCAAATGTGAAACCTTCATTGACTTCTTCCCTCTTAACATTATTTGCATAATGTGTGCTTGTAGGATTGTAGTAACAATCTTTAGCCATGTGGTTGTGCAGACCATACATTATGCATTCAATGTTACTCTTCATGGGGTGTGATGACTGTTGTTTCTTGCATTTCTCAACAGTCTTGCCCTTGAGTTTCTGATTCTTCAGCTGGATAGGAGTGCTGGTACTGCATTCCTTTCCTGAATCAGATCTTCCAACCACCTAGAATCCAGCTGAGATAAACACACCCTTTTGCTTTAGGTCTATCTTCAGTTTGGACTTAGCAACTTTCTTGGCAGTTTTCCTGGCTGCCTTGGCTTTGTTTCTTCTTGTTTTGGTGGTCAGGGATTGTTCATTACAGGTGAGGATTGATTTTTCTACCTAATCCTTCCTTGTAATGGTCTCCATATTTGCATCATTCGCAGATGGAACCTCTTGCTCTTCATTCTCACATCTTGATTGTCTGATAGACTCTTAAGAATATGGTAGAGCAATTTCATTGGTTCCTAACCCACCTTTTTTTTGATAACATGTTTTTGAGTAGGAGGATGATGCAAGAACGGTTTGGAAGTTATGCTCTTCAATAGCATACTTCTTTGCTTTAGCCTCAACTATGACTAGCTGGGCTTGAGCCTCAATTAACATGGAAATTAAATCTTTGATTTGAGTCCTATAATTGGATTGTTCATGCTTTAAAGAGGATAAAGTTCTTTCTAACTCTTCAATTTTCATTTTATAGTCAGATTCTACCCTTTTAAAATCATATTTTAAAATATTTAAGGACTCAATATTATACATGATTTCCATGTTATAGTCCTGATACATTTTGACTTTAGCAATACAAGCTGGAGTGCAAAGATGTTCATATACCTTGCTGTCATCAGTTCCAGCCATGAGTGCTTGAGCAGGAGTCACTTCTTGCATCATGAAGGTCCGGTCAACTTCTTGAGCAACAACATCAGTTTGTTGTTCAGTTGAATCAACTTTATGTGTGGCAAGATGTGTGGAGGCGTGAGTGGCCCCTGGATTAGATTTTAGAGCTTTGCATTCCCTGGCAAAATGACCAAGTTGATTACAGTTACGGCACTTGGCCTTGCTTTTGTCAAACATGAATTTGTTGTTGTTGGGTTTTGAGGGAACTGTCTTCTAGTTCTTTTAAAGAACTTCTTTGCTCTATAAGTCATCAGAGTCATTTGCTGGACGATGTCCATGTATTCAACATCATCTACGCTGAAACATTCTAGATCGTCAAAGCAGAACTGAAAGTCACTAGAATGTTCATTTCCTGAAACAAAGGCAAAATTGTTCGGGAAGGGACTTGATTGAGCCTGTTGAGACCTTGGTGTCTTAGGAAAAGTAATATATAGCCCAGAAGAACATGGTTGCTGTTGGGAGTAAGTCTGGTATTGTTGGGACTGGGGGTTTCTTGATCCTTCAGCAACAAATAGAGCATTGCTAGTGGAAGGCCCAGAGATTCTGTTCATCTAATGGCCTTTCTGAGTCTCTATTTCTACACGGTATCCATCAAGAATGCCAAATAGTTCAGTCATTGTAAGAGTGTTCAAATTCTCTATTCTCTTGATAGAGACACGGTAGAAAGTCCACTCTTGAGGAAGTGCACTTATGAACTTCCCTGATATATCTCTTTTCTCAAGAGATACTCCAACTGACTGAAGTGATGATATAAGATCCATGTACCTGAAATATTACTGGCTAAGAGTCTCTCCAATAAAATAGGTGAAGTTTTTGAAATGCTGCTTCATGAAATCTTTCTTTGAGTCATTAGAACCAGAGTACATCTGAGTAAAAGCATCAAAGAGTTCTTTGGCTGTCTTGCAATGCTCAAAGCCTACCGTGATGGAGTTTGGTATAGCTGTAAGCAGTACAGTCATGGATTTGCTATCAATGTCCATCTTCTTGTGGTTTTCATCTGAGTAATCTTCAACAGCTTTTTCTATTATTGTACCTTTACCATCTGGTAATGCCACCTTTGGCTTGTAACGACTGTTAGTGATAGATCTCCATATTTGGCTATCTTGGTTCTTAATGAAACCTTCAATGTGCATACGCCAGGATCTGAAGTTTTCAAGGGTGATGATAGGAGCTTTAGTCATCGTTCCCATTTCAAATTCTAGTGAATCTGGTTCATGGCCATTTTTAAGTAAGATGAGTTTATGAGTGAAAAGTCAAGATGATTTGGGATGGTAAGATCTCACAATCAAGATCCTGGATGCTCTGATACCAATTGCAGGATCGATACAAGTCAATCAACATAATTGCTTTCTCCTAAACTCGCTAAGTTGCTCTCAAATGATGAAGCAGAATCCTCTAAGAGTTACTAATAATATAAAAAGTAGGCACGACACAAGAAATGGTTTTCAAGATACTTGTATATATTAATTCTCAACTCAAAGTTTACAAGACTCTTACAAGCATGCTCCTATAAGCTTACAATGAGAACTATATATACTACTATCTACAGCCAGCTATACAAAAGATAACCAGATGGAAACTTACTTACTAAACAAATACTATATTGTTAGTAGTAAGGTTTATAGAATAAAATACTATCCTAGATAAGGTAGTCATGACATGTTCATGACTTGCCTTTTTGTTTACCAACTAAAGTTAGTAACTATACTAACTAATAAGGAATGAACAGTGAACTAAAGTATGGTCAACTACATGGGCGTGGGAAAACGCCATGCAGTATCTCAGAGGTTGCATAGGCTTGTTAGAGGGACCATGCTAATATCCATTGGTTCATAGTAAGTTCTTCTGAAGGTTAACTGGCTTCAGAAGAACAAGTTCTTCCAAAGCCATTTATACTTCGAAAGACTTTACTTCTTCCAAGACTTGTGCTGGTCGTCAAGACGTTATGCTTCGGAAGTCATTGTCTTGAAATCTTCTTAAGTGTTGATACTTTGGAAGAGAGATGTCTATGTCTTCGAAAGTCATGATTCCTCTTCAGAAATTCTTTTATCTTTAATCTTCGGATGTGCAGCTTTTGTCTTCGGGAGTCCTTCACAGTTGCACCAAAATTGTTCTAAGTGTAGTTTTGGTTGCACCAGCCTCATATATCCCAACATAAAATTATAAGTATATTATCACAAACAAATTAAAAAGATAATTTGAGTGAAGTTATCACGAGCAAAATAAAATATGAATTGAAAGTGAGTTGAGTTGAAATAAAAGGGTGTAAAGTGAATGTATAGTTTTAATTTGTTAGATATATTTATATTATAAGACATTAAAATAAGATGAAATAAGACTCAACTTTAAATTCTACTAGCTTGTTTTCCAATCCGCGCTACGCGTCGGGGTTCAAACATGGTGTAACACAAATTCATGAAAAATGAAACGGAAAGTGCCAAACAACAAAATAAAATGACAATGCAAAACAACTAAAGACAACAACAATAATCGATAACTTTATTCAACATAGAACAAATACACACACAAAAAAAACAATGTCAAACAAACACCTAAAAAAAGAGACAATTTAAACCAACAGTGACAAAAGCTGCATATATAATTGTAGATTCGGAGGTTCAGAGATGGTTGTTCATTGTGGCCGCAAACAATTGTTTACCACACTAGAACAATGCACATAACAACCTTTTGTTTTCATCAGTGCATATGAAGTGTCAATAAAATGAATCTCATAGGCAACATAACACAGGATTGAATATCAGAAAATATCACATGTTATTGTAAAACAACACATGAAATCCATTTTACATGGAGCCGAGATATCAACCTCCACATAGCAGGCCTCAACAATAAAAAGGGTAGACATCAACAAAAGTCTTGGATGAGCTTGCACTCGTCGTCATCGACTTGAACATAAAAACACATGTAGTATCCACCTATACTAAACGCAAAAGAGGTTGTAAACTACAGTTCATTTATCTATATTTAAATTGTAAGGTGATATTAGAAAGGTTGATGTAACCAAGCAACCAAAGAGCTTCCTGCATGCATGCACTATGTACAAGGTAAAAGTTATTTCGGAAGTTTTACACCATTCATAGAAAATATTACAAGTGTAAAATCTTCCAAAGCCAAAGATCAAATATTTCGAAGCCAAAGACGAAGTCTTTCGAAACTTCAAATGCAAAGTCTTCAAAAGCCAATAAAGTGAAGACTGATTTATTCCGTAAGACAGAGAGGGCATGTTTTCTCTAATCAACTTTTGCATAAAGCTGACCCAATTTCTGTTGCAACTATAAAGACACACCAACTTGTATAAGTTGGTGAAAAGGTCCATGCCTTTACAACTATAGATTAAGGTCTTGAGTATGTAACTTTCTACTTTGTACCTTTTATCCTTTTAGTAATATATTAGGATGTGAGCTATGGCACGTCATAGTCACTAGTCAAAAGCCAATCTATCTTTTGACTCTACATTGATCTTATTATTGATCAATGTTTCCAGCTAACTTTCATAGTATAGCCGGTTGTAAGATATAGTATAAAATATCTCAAAGTCTTGTATTTTATCTTATTCTTTGTAACACTTGTAAAAGAACTTGAGAGCAATATACAACATTCTTGAAAAACATACTTATCTTGTTCTTTGTTCTGTCACATTACTTAATTGTGTTCTTAGTATAATTTACTCAAACCCAATTCCCCATTTGATCTGTTAAGTGTTCTAACACTCTCCTTATTGTGAGACTGATTGTATTGACCACCCTTAACCGGTCGTGCATGAATATAGCAAATCAATGAATCAAAACCCTTGAAAATACCGATGAAATTGAAGCAGTAGAGGAGATAGTCTCCAGATATGGCGGTTCAACAACAACCACATCCAAGGCGGGTGTCGGCAGAGAGAACATCCACCGGCTATGGCCACGTTCAACCTCATCAACACCGAGAGAACCCAGGCATCTAAAAACTCCAAAGGCTTTAAACAGGGAAACCAAGTCAAGTGACACCAAAATGTAAAGGTTTCAGACAAGATAATCAAAGTGAAAGAGAAGATATTCATGGACGGAAGGAGCGCTCCACCACCGCCGCAAGGAGAGACGGAATCAAACTGCCGTCAGCTGACTAAATGGCGGCCGAAAGCGAAGGCAACACCCCCCCGGTTTCCTTTTCTTTATCCATAAAATCACCTTAGCTACCCAAAAACCCAAAAACAAGTCACAGAGCAACACAAAAGGAAGTCGAAGATGGTGGTGCGACGACGGTGGTAGCGCGCCTGCGACAACCCAAACCGACCACTTCCCCTCAACCTCTCATCTCCCTTACTCTCTCCAAACAATGGCTAGGGTTAAAAAGAGAGAAACCCCAAATGATGGAAATACCCTTGTGTTAGTGTTCATCATTCGAGAGCAACCCAAAAGGAAGCCGGAGGTGGTGGTGCTATGGCGGCGGCGCGCCTGCGGCTACTCGAATCAACCATCTCCCCTCAACCTCCTATCCCCTTTCGTGACTATACATCGTCGGAGAGCAACCCAAAACGAAGCTGAAGGGGGCGGTGCGGCGGCCCGAACCGAGCATCTGCCCTCAACCTCTCATCTCCCTTTCTCTCTCCAAGCAATGCATATGTTAAATAAAGAGAAACCCGAAATTACGGAAATACTCTTCTGGCACTGTTCATCGATTTGCTTTATTCATATATAGGAGAATTATCTTAATTTGTAATTTTAAGATATTACATTAAGATTCATATAAGAAAAGAAATCCTTGTTATAATAAATAAATCATATCGGCCTCATGAAAATCATTTTTCCTGAGGTCAATACTTACCTTTTTCGCTCATTAGAACTTAGCTTTAAATTTGTAGTCTTGAATGTTAGGTCATATTAGCATCCGTCATCTATTAAATCTCGTCAACAACGCAATTAATATTTAAATTATACAAGTGAATCACATATTCTAGGCCAAAGATCTTTTGAATGTTTCTTCTAACTCCTCTTGTAATTACTTAAATTTATGTATAGGATTTCTCTCATGTACGTAATATATAAACATTGAAAAATAATGTTTCGTTTTTAATTTATGTTTGAGCTAAAGCATTTATGGTTTGCGGTAAAATGGTGAAACAACTAATAATGGTTTTTGGTCTGGTTTGGTTTTACATTCAGGTTTCTTAAATATATCCAGTTGGTTGGAATAGTAATTTTGAATTGATATTAAACTTGGAAGGTTTTCCACAAGTGTTGCTTTAGGAATTGTGCAACGTGGCCGGATCTTAAAACACGAATAAAAACCCCATGTTGTTGGATCGTGAATAACATAGTAACAACATTGTTTCTGAGAAAATGATTAATAGATGTGGTATCTATTAATCAAAACTAAGAACTCTCGCAATTGTAAAGAAAACAATAAAACAGCAACAAAAAAAATACTTTGTATATTTCACTCACTATTGCAAATTACAATACAGTGAATAAAAAGCAAGTATAAAGGCTTAACTTGTCAACTTTACATTGAAAGGTTTTATATTAAGAACTAAAGTCAATTACACCTAGGCAACAAGCTGAAAAACTAAGGAAAAACTATATATACGATTTATTCTAAGTTTTAATCATTGCCTTCATCTCAACCATTGATCTTCACAATATGGCATACCAGTATATAGCATAAAGTGAACACTAAGACAAACATACCAAATTATAGATGAGCAGATGATCTTATACAGTCATGGAGTTAAAGTTTGTTTCACTACTCATCAGAATTGAAACAATGCAGGACTTTAAAAGTTTGTACTGGATTAGAATCGATAGCAGTCTTCAGAAATGTAGTGTCTCGTAAGATGTCTTATTGTTCAGAAAGAGAATGTGGTTCAGAGGGAGACTGTCTAATGTGTTTTAGAAGAAGATAGTCTTTCAAACACATAGTTCTTAAACAGTTAATTGTGTCTTCCCCAAATTTACTTCTTCATAACCATTATTTCTTCAACGGTAAGTTAACTTAGTTGAATAATAGGCATGTTTTGAGTAGCTTTAGTATCTTATATCCCAACACATCTTTAACTCCTATCTTTTCCACACAAGAATAATTTTATTTAATCTTAACGAACATGATCGCTAAGCAATGGAAAACAAAAAATATTAAAAAAGGGGCTTACTAAAGAGAAGCCCTGAAGGATATATGGACGCCATGCTTTCGGCCCGTAAGGGCTTTCACGGGCCGTAAGCGCTGTTGATTAATAAAATCAGTCATTCATAACATTAACATCCCGTGTGACTTGTTACGGTCTATCTCTTTCACAGCCCGTTAGATCAGTCACGACCCGTTACGTTATAAACTAATGACCCGTAAAGTCCTTCACGGCTATCATTTTTCAATGTTAATTATTTGACGAGATATATTATTCCTCGATTTTCATGTAAGTTTGTATTTGTTACATAATTTTATATTACGTAATATTCCTCGATATTCGTGATAATTATGTGACGGGATGCAATATTCCATATAAAATACTATATAAACATTAGTTTATAAATGCATTTCATAAAATCATTTTTACGATAAATTTGAAGGATTTAACGTTACAATGTCTATCTTGGATAGCAACTATTTATTCGGGTCGGAATCTAGCTATTACCCCGACGAGGGTTACTGTTATTACGATAAGGTTGCATCAAACTATTTAGGACAGTAAACGTCGAATTACGGTGGGGATGATGGCGGCGATGACGCGGGTGATAACGGTGGCGATAGCAGCACTGATAATGACGGTTCTGGTTCCGGTAAAAGAGGTTTATACGACAGGAATCAGGTTATAAAATATATCATATTTAATTTTTACTTTCATTTACTAATAACTAATTATAAATATTAAATTCACAGGTTTTCTCATCTCGTGAATAAGTAATTGATTTGGCAAATAACGTAGGGCGAGAAAATGGGGTTGTTATTGTCACCAAACGTTTGAAAAGAAACTCGAATGGTGTGGTGGTTAAAATATGGTTGAAATGTGATTGGGATAGTGTATATAAGGGAGCATCCACTATTAGAAATATTGACACCAAAAAAACAAATTGTCAGTTTGAATTGCAGGGTAAGTACGAGATGAAGAGAGATGAGTGGATAATAGTTGTTGTGGACGATACTCATAACTAGAACCTGCTTAACACCTGAAAGGACATGCATACGCAATGAGGCTCACTGAAAATGAGCTTTCTACTGTAAAGAATCTGACCAAGCAAAATATTGACCCTCGAAACATTCTAGGTACACTGAGGGAACAAAATCCCAATAACGTGCCTGCGTTACGAACCATATATAACGTTCGGTCAAAAATTAAAAAGTCTACCAGAATTGGGGAAACCCTAAAGCAAGTTTTTTTTCTATACTACAACAACATAAATATGTTTACACCCCTCACATAGATGAACCGACAAATACCGTAGACGGGCTTTTTTTATACATCCCACATCTCACGCTTTATGGCGTGCCTACCCACACGTGTTGATGATAGATACCACATACAAAGCTAACTTGTATAAAATGCCGTTTGTTCAAATGGATGGTGTGACATCCACCCTAAAATCTTTTTATGTTGCTCACACATTCATTGATTATGAGTGTGAGGTCAACTTCAGATGGGTGTTAGAGCAACTTAAAGAAACGCTGGAAGAAAAGTGTATGGAGCCCCGTGTTATACTAACTGACCAAGACCTCGCTCTGATGAAAGTGTCAGAAGAAGTTTTCCGAATGTTGTTCGATTACATTGCAGATGGCATATTTCGGAGAACATTGCTAAACATTGCAAAGCGAGTTTTTCAAATGAAGAGTGGGGTGTTTTTGAGCATTTGTGGTCGGTACTTATTAACTCTGTCACGACGGACATATGCGCTTATAATTACAACCGCGTTTATCGCAGATCGGTGACCAAGCATTCAAGTAAATTTTCTAGTGTATATATATATATATATATATACATACATATATATATATATATATATATATATATATATATATATATATATATATAACCAAGCATTCAAGTAAGTTTTCTAGTATTATATATATATAAGTAATTTTATTTTAAATAGTAGTATTGTTGTACCTCAAAATAACTGGTTGGACCCCTACAAAGAGAGATTTGTGTCGGCTTTGATAAATAGTAATTATAACTTCGGTCAGCATACAACGAACCGAGTTGAAAACCAGCATTCTTTGTTGAAAAGTTACCTCAAAGCAACTAACAACACCCTGTATAGATTTATTGCTTTTATCAATAATATTTTAGTTACCCAGAAAATTGCTATAAAAGAAAATTTTACCAAAAGCAAAATCATGCTTATGGTGCAGCATAATCATAAAGTGCTCCAATTGCTGCAAGGTAAGGTTTCTATTGAAGCTTTAGATCTCTTAGTTGGTGAGATAAACATGATTCATCATCTAATGACATCCAAAGAATCGTGTGGTTGCCATCTTTTTACCAGCTGTGGTCTTCCGTGTGCTTGTAAATTAAACAACTACTTTCAAACAGGTGGATGTTCTCTTACATTTAAAATTTTATCATGAAAACTTTTTGCATATTTAATTTAATCTATTATTTTATAGATCAATGTATCCTGCCGATGCCATTGATGTTTTTTGGGGGAAGCTTGATTTTTCACCCACCGGAGATTCAAGTTGATGTACATAAAGAGATGGACATGGTGACAAAACATTTACTTGTCCAACCTGAAAACGTTAAAAAATCTTTGATTAAAATTTTCAAATCGTATATTTATCCTTCAAAAACTGATAAAAACCTCCTAAAGTCCAAACACATACACGGGGTCGTCCAAAAAAGATAATCAAAAAGACACAATATTAGACCCCCCTGAGATAGTTTATATGTGCAAGATAGAGAAAATTTTGAAGTTCCGCCAACATATTAAAGTTCTGTGGTAAAGTCAAACAAGGGTATTTGTAGCAGAGTCAATCAATGTCTTCCAAAGTAAGAGTCAAAGACGGGTTATCCCAACAGACATCCAGGTTTTCATATATCCCGGGTAACGAAGAAAAAACAATTGTTTCCGATTTAGTGATTGGATTCCATCCTTCTTTTACCCTTATATTTTAGGTGCGGATGATGTTTTAGCTGACGGCAACTGTGGTTTTCGTGCTGTAGCATTCACATTGGGATATTGTGAAAATCACTGGCGTTTTATTCGTACTGAACTTATAGCTGAGTTGGATGAAAGCAAACATAGGTACGCTGCGATGTTTCATGATATAGTGCAAATAAGGGAATCATTAAACTGGAACGGGTTAGGTGCAGCTCCAAGAAAAAACTAGATGATAGTGCCACCTGCCGCAATCATGATTGCTAACAGGTTTCTAGTGGTTTTAATATTTATATCTATCGGTAACTCCGCTACTTTTTTCCCGTTCTGGTTATCGGCTCGTGATATCAGTGAACACCATGTGATTGCGATTGCTTATGTTCAGAGTAGCCATTTCATTAGGATTCAATTAGTAGGTGACTATCCAATGCCTCATCCGAGCAGATATTGGATCAATTACAAAACAGAAAACGCTAATGATTGGAAGATTATATACGGAACGCGATTTCAAAAATATCTCGAACTACGGCCCACAGACACGGTTTAACAAATAGATTTAATATAATTGTTATATTTTTTATATAATTCAGTAATTTTTTTATGTAATTATATCTTTTTTAAATGTAATTTATTTTTTATGTAATTTATCAAGAATCTTTAAATATATAAATACGTCATCAAACTAATAAACAATTAAATGTAACTGATTTGAGATAATAATATTTGTATACATCATCAAAATGTATATAGTTTTTTACATGAAAATAAAAGTACAGAAAATGCTATCTATTCTGGCGGTGGGTGGTCCTCGTCATCACCACCAGTAGCCTCTTCGTCATCACCCCCAGGCCGCCTAACAAAAGGAACCAACTCCGGCCGGGGGGTCGATACCCTGCTGAGCAGCCCACATGCTGCACAGATCCACCATCCATACAAGCATGGCATGCATCTCGCGCCCCAAACGGAGTGACTCAGCCATAAACTCCCCATCGGAGGAATCTGGCGGATGATAGTCCTCGCCACAGGGGCTACTTGCGGTGGGCCCGGTGCTCTGGCGTGCAGGTGTGGCTGCTCCTCCTCCGTACTAGCGTCCGCCATAGGCTGCCAGATGGTCCGACCACCGTCAGTGGACCATCAGAGGTCGTCGCCAAATTTGGCGGCGATCCCCATTGCCATGACGGTCTGTCATCCTAAAATCCTAGGCGTGCGCGTTCGTCTTCTGCTTCACAATTAGGGCGTCCATAAACAACCCTAAGCGCGAGGCAATGACGGTGATGTAAGACCCGCAAACAATGGGACTATCCATATGCAAAACAACCAAATTATAATATAATAATAATTGATTATAAGTATTTATTTAGTAATTAATATAAATAGTTTTTACCTTGCCTTGAATGACACTGAAAAAATAGGTAGCCATACAGGGAGCAAGATTCACCCGTCGGGGTGAAAGCAATGCTCTCAAAAAAATAAATCAAGGAGCAACACCTGCTCCATGCTCTGATCTCTGCCAGAAATGGTTTGGGCAATGCACCGGTGAAGATACCGGTGTAATGGATCTCTAATGGAGCTCGCCCTAATGGTGCCCCTCACGGCTGGTCGGATATCGTCGGCCACCACCCGATCAAAGGAGCCGCCTCTGACTGGATCTCGTCAGAATAAAAATGGCCATCCTGCGTCTCCTCCTGAGTGTAAAACCCAAGAGCCACCGCCCAATCAGCAAGGGTGAACTCAAACCTCCTGCCCCAGTAAAAAACGAACGGCTCTGTGCACCTTGGGTTCCTCATCCTCTGTCCTGGGAGTGAACATGAAGGTGTACAAAAACTCTAATGTCAGCTCCCTGTAGCCCCTCCTAAAGCCCACATCAAACATACGCCTCCAAAACGTCTCTCCCTTGAGCCCAACGATCTCCTGGGCACGTGCTAAATCTCCAATCTCCGTCAGCACGTCCCAGTCAATGGTGCGGGTCCCCTCTAAGGACCGTCCTATCAGCTTCCACCGCCTAAGCCGTGGCTGTGTCTCTCAAGCAAAACTAAGATGGGGATTGCAGGTCCAGGAAGTCACCCTGACCCTCGGGCTCGGTCTCTGGGTGTGAACGCTTGCGTGGCAGCATGATCTACAAAAAAAAATTAAAAACATTAAAATATTAAAAAGAAAACTGCCCATGACCATGTGTCACGGCCCGTAAAACTTGACAAGGTCAGGGTCGGGCCCATGACCATGTGTAACCTTGCAATTCAAAGGGGTTACGGCCCTGAAAGGCGTTCACGGCCCATAACCCTTGAATGCGAAAAAGGTTACGGACCGTGAACTGGCTTCACGAGCCGTAACCCCAATTTTTCAAATAAATTTTCATTTAATCAAAATTTTAACATATTTAAACGAAAAAAATTAAAAATAAAATACGAAATTTGAATACGTACTGTAGTAAAGAGTCGGAGGTCTAAAAACGGAGAAAATCAAAGGGTCGTGATAGAGAAGATCGTATGTGAGTAACGGGGGCATAAATGAAGAAATGGGCCGTTATGGCCTATATATAATTAACGGTTATGACCATGAAGTGACTCACGAGCCGTATATGGAAATACAGACGGGCTGTGAGATCCTTCACGGCCGTTACAGTTTTAGTTTTTTTTAGAAAAACCATATGCTCTTCACGGCCATTATGCCCTTCACAGCCCGTCTCTATTCCCTCATCCAGCTCGTGAAGCATCTCATGGGCCGTTACATACTTTTCTACTTCTATAAATTCAACCACTTCACACAACCAATTCATACAAATTTACACAATATCCAAACCATGAGTGCTACAAGTTTTACATCAAGTTCCGCGTCGCCTTCACCGGACCAAAATCCATGAACGGATGAAGAGGAGGTGACTTTAGTAAGATCTTGTATTGAAAATTCAGGGACCATCGCATCAAATTCAATATTTTGGAACCGGGTTTCAACACATTTTCATCAAATTCTCAAACGTGAAGAATATCGCACCACTTGTGAACTTAGCAACAAGTGGTTTGACTTGAGAAGGATGGTCACGACATTTCACCAGATCTCCAAAGATGTTTACAACAATCAAAATATGTTATAGAATGATATGAATATTATGACAACAGAAGAAGAATGATATCGAGAGAAGTTTGGAATTTTTTTTAACCATGTTGCGGCTTGGATCTTTTATAAAGATCAAGAAGATTAAAAATCATGTGTTTTATTATTATGTGATAATAACCATTTATATGTTTAATAAAATGTACTAATAAACGTTTATATTCTAATAAAATATTTCATTACTGTTCTACATTATACGTCTAGAATACAGTTCGTCTGCCATGAATCTTCGAAATTTATAGCAAGCATCCTGTAAATTAACCTCTTGCCACTCTAAAGATCTATTTTGAACCAACCTACGCAATAACATACAAATTACAACTCCCGAATCTCGGCCAATATGACCGGCATTAGGAGGCCACACGGTTTCACCGGATACAACCAGTTCTTCGATTTCTTCTTGTCCGGAGTGCTGCCAATATTGTATACCTGACAGAAAATATAAAAAATATGATTCAAATTATATGAAAATAGTCCGGGCACTACGATGAATGCACCATGAATCATCACATGTATTTGGTCGGCATTCGTATGGAGAGTATATATGTATTTGTAGTGAGTCCATACAAATCTTAAAAAGATACCAATTTCTTTATCATCAGTGATTGGTATGCAAATCTACAAAAAATTTAATTCACGGTTATAAGTTGATGATTTTAATTGTATAACATGAAAACAGTATTACTGTATCAGCTTCCCATAACGCGGGATACAGATAGTCACTCCCGTCACCATATTCGTTACCCTTAACGGATCCCGAGTATATTAAGTTAAACCACTCAAATGGGAGAATCGTCCAACGATCACTACCCGACAACTCTTCTGTTCTACGTATTTCTTCATATCTCCATATTGTGAGTCTATTTGTCCACCCCCGAACATGCTGTAAATAACATGTTTTTTAATTATTGGAATTAAAAAACAAAATATAATTTACAATTAAAAACTTAAAATCATACCTCTGTACATAAAGACACGTTCCCTAGTAATTCATGCCAAAAACTAACTAGATATCAGATTGAACCATGTAATACACTCTACATGTTTGGGCATCACTGTTACGTATAAACTGAATAACATTTTCAGACCAGTTCCTCACATTCTGCCAATTATGGTTATCTATTGGATCAGGAATACTTTCCAAAATATCTCATGAGTTTGAAGATGACTCATTGTGACGTCTTCTATTACCTCTGCGAGAAGACATTTAATTGTTTCGTTTCTCACTAGCCGTATAAAACAAGTAATATATGTTTGTTTATATAACGTTTACGCGGAATCTTAAATCAAATCGAATAATTACTTTACGTTTTTCAAGGAATAATACGTCATATCACATCATTATAAAATTTAAAAATGCACGCAAATCAAGAAAATAATATACCGAATCTTATTCAGAAGGAATCTCACGGCCAGTGAATAAACTCACATGTCATGAAAGGTAATCTTAACGGCCCGTAAGGTGGATCACGGTAGCCCTCTTACGGCCTGTAAGGTCATTCACAGCCCGTTACTCATGAAAGCTGCAAAATTTAAAGATGACAGTTTTAACAGGCCGTAAGGCCCTTCATGGGCCGTTAAAAAATTCAAAGGGCGTCCCAATAGCTTGGGCCTTAAAAAATAACAAGATAAAGAATAAAAGAAAAGGATACATGAAAAGAGATAAGCAAAACTAGGTTGTACGCTATGCATCACGGGTTGTACCCAAACACTATAGTTAAACTCCTTACAAAATTACTTTATAATATAAAAGTAGTTTTTAAATATTTTTTGTTTTTATTTTAATACATTTAAATTGCTGATTTGTTTTATATTGACCTAATTTTTGCTCTATTCCCAACGTTTGATAAAAAATGTTACTAGGAAAAGAAACGATTGTTAATTATTCTTTTATTGTGATAATCGTGTTAACTTCTTCATTCAAGATCATAAAAAATCATTATTTTTTGTTGTAATAACATAATTACATAAATACAATGTTATATTGTGTAAATTCACAAGTGTAAATAAATTATGATAGATAAAAGTTACATCTACACATCTATATATTTGTTCACTTATACATATCATGACTTTTTTACGCTTGTGAATTTACATATATACATAACAAAACATAACATTATGTAACACCCTGAAAAGTCAAAACGAGTCATCGAGGATAAGGGGCTTAATTTGTGGGTGTTTAATAAAGGAAGAAAATGGGTTATGGGCTAATTAGACTTATGGGCAAGAGACTAAGTGATTTAGGGCCCATAATCAGTCTTCAAACCCACATAATCAGCCACCATCTTCCACACTTGAACCCTAGCCACCAAAATTTATAGAGAGAGAAAGGGAAGAAAACTCAAAATTTGGAGCTTTAAAGGTTAAAAGATTGAAGATCTGGTTGTTGGAGCATCAAACCATAAGAAAGGAACAACAAATCCAGGTAAGAATCGACCTCTAAACCCTTTTGTAGATCAAACCCGGATTCTAGGGTTTTGGGTTTTGAAAAGTTTCAAAGAAACATATAAAGGTCAAATTTTTACGTATGAAAACGTGTAAAAAAGTTAGATATGGTTTTATGGATGGTAAACCAAGGATTTGGACGTAAAAAGTTAATATCTGGGTTAAAAACGGCCTGGTTCTTCATTTTCATTCATCCAGCAAAACAGTGCTCCCGATCAGCGAAACTGTGCACTCATCTAACGAAACTGTGTACTCATCCAGCGAAACTAAGAGAGTTCCAGCGAAACTGTAGTTTCGCTGGTGCGAAACTACAGTTTTGCTGGTAAATTCGCTAGTGCCCAGGTTGACCTATAGATATTGCGAAACTAGGAAATTCCAACAAAAGTTGGGTGCATCTGAGAGCGAAACTGTCATGCGAAACTGCAGGGCGAAACTGGCAGCTAAACTGCCAGTGAAACTGCCAGCGAAACTGCTAGCGAAACTGGCAGCGAAACTGGCAGCGAAACTGCCAGCAAAACTGCTTATCTGAAAGCGAAATTAGGCAGAAATTAACCCCTTTATGTGTCAACTTATCTGCAGGCTGTGTAGTGTGATCCTAGCCTAGAAGGCTTAGTTTAGAAGTTACTCACGATATCCAGGTGAGTTCTAGATCCCCTTATTTAAACGTTTTCCATGTTTTTAGGTCTATTATGCATAGTAAACATAAGGTTTTCAAGGTAAGGATTTTAAGGGGTTTTAACGAGAAAATAAATTTTCCTATAACAAAATATGCTATATAAAGTCCTTAAAATAAAAATTTTGGTGAGTACACCTAGACAGCGGGGCCAGATAAGTATTGGTAGTACTACTGGGTTGACACCCCCACCCTTGTCAGATGGTTTATTAGTTGGTACCATCATTTTGCCAGGAACGGGCCTTGGGTGAATATATTCTGACAAGTTGCTGTGTGTACATCATTAGGTTTAATTGTAAAACTCATGGTTATATGATTTTGCTTACTTATAATTGTATGCACGGTATTCCATAACAATTACTATACAACATCAATTACTTATTTACAATTTAAACCTGCGAGCTCACCAACAATTTTGTTGACCATTTTGAGCATATCTTTTCAGGTGACAATGATAACTGAAGATCTAGGTGTGCTGCCTTAGTGGAGACCCATAGGGGCTGCTGCCCCTAGGACCCCGCTGTTAGGGGCTGCCGCCTCCGAACCCCCGCTATCCCGCGGAGGGTCGATTACGTGTTATGATGACTAGTACTTGGTATGTTGTGTACTTAATAAGTTACGTATTATATATTAAGTGAAAGATAATATTAATGAGAAGTGGAACTTAACAAATGTTACCCCAGGCCCGTTTGATGATGAAAAGTCTTGCAAGTACTATGATAGACTTCACTTATGTGAGTCTGATGTATGATGATTGATCCGTATTCATGAGCGGGCTATGTGCCCTGTAGTATGGATCAACTGTCGGGGGTTAGCTACCACCGACAGGGATCGACATTCGTTGTCGATAAACATGGAGCTCTTGCTTTGTGTAATCTCGTTTATGATGAAGTGAAAGATATGAAAGAATGAAAGATAATGAACACGCTTAATATGATAAAAATGTTATGTATTATGTATGCGTGGTTATTATATAAAGGATAAAGTTATATCTTCTTATTTACCTAAAACTAGAACTCACTCAGCAAAGCTGACTTTTATGCATAATAGTTGGCAGGAAAGTGCTGATGCTGAGGAGGGCATCACGAAGCTACTTGGGGAGCTATGGATGGCATTCCTCTTTATGAAATCTTTATTGTAATTTGAGAACAAGTAATATGTTTTATTTACAATTAAAGGACAAATGTATGAGTACAATGTGATTTCCAAATTTTAAGTGAACGTTTATTTAATTCCGCTGCAATGTTTTGTTTATAAAGTGATTTTATGCTATGATTAACCAACTGTGAGGCTTTCCGGGAACGGGGCCTTACACATTACATATGTGTAATGATGTTATTCCAACGAAACAAATAATGATTTTGATTAATGTTGATGAGTTAACAGGGTTATGGCAATTAATGAGTATTAACATTTGTTCCTCACCCAATGTTACTATATAATGATTCTTTATTTTTTGTTATTATATGAATAATGATAAAGGGATAGTGTGGATAATGAACCAATGATGTATTGATATAGTCAATTTTACTATAACTAACTAAAATTTATGGGTCTTTTTTTAAATAACAAAAGTTTTTGGTCAATTTTAAAATCACCATAAATTTTTTTTAAATCTATCTTTTAATTTTAAGAGTTACAAAGTATTATTTTTTAACAATAAATATACGCCCTGTTTAAAAGGATATATGTTATTTTAATCGGGCATACTATGAAAATCTAATAAACTTAAATTGTAAAACTAGATATACGTCAAACCATAAATGTTTGTTTTCTAAAAGTTTAAGAATTGAGTTAGACACCCACCCTTAAGACCTCAATTTCTCTCTCCACTACACTACTTGAGCCCATTGGAAAATTATATCATTCTAGAGTTTTGTAAATTGCACTAGATACGTATTTTTGGTGGGTTGTGATGTAGTTTCAATGCACAAGGGGAATTAATAATAAAACTGTGAGTAAATTGATAATTTCATCCCCAAGTTTTAGTAATTTTTATTATTATCATCCAAAAATATTTTTCTTTTTTTATAGGTCCCTGACATTTGAAAAATGTATAGTTTTCATCCAATTCTATTAATCCAATTTATTTTGTCCCACAAATTAGGGGTAGTTGTGTTTTTATACAATTTTAATTTAATAATATCCATTTTATTCCATTATATCCATATAAAACCTAATATACAAAAATATCCAAAGCACCCTTCAAAGGATCGGTTCGACTTGTGGCAAATTCGGATGACCACCACGACCAACGACCAATACAACGAAGCAGATGTGCTATGACAACCCTCATAAAATAATAAATAATAATAATATATAAATAATAGATTTTATTTTCACTGTTGTAATTTTTTAAAATATTAAGTTATTAAATTAGGTATAACATTTATTCATTTATCATAAGTTCATCCGTTAATACAACGTATGCACATGGTTCATAAATTAAACTAATAAGCTTTGTAAAACAACTTAAAAACAACCCTATCTTTAACCCAAAAACTCTTACAAAACCTACTCCTAACACTTTGTTGACTAACCCGACCATATGACCAACTCATACTCATTAACATTAACTAAATTAAGACTAGTTAATACACACATGATTATCTAACCTAGAAAGCTAAATTAACTATCTAAATCCTACCTAAACACCCACCCTAATAGATAACTATCCCTAAACACCCTAGATAACTATTATTTTGAATGAAAAACGTGCGACCCTGCTTCTGATAATATGTGTTATCTTAATCGGGCCACCTATTCATTTCTCAACCAGGAGCGCACACCAAACCCTCAGGAGGAAAGTCATTAGTGGTAAAACCACCTGTCTCAATTCAGAGCATTTTGCTTAGAGTGAGACTTGAACCCATAACCTCTCAATATTTACATATCATGAGTACCTCACCTTAACCAGTTGGACTAAGGATCATTGGTACCCTAGATAACTATTAATGGAGATAAAATTTCATATAGACATCCATATTGACACACACATATCCAAGACCATGCTGGAGTTACCACCTCCTCACCTTATCACTATTTCGCCATCATTGCCACCACCCAACAACCTTAACCCTGTCGTCGTTTCCCGTCAACGACTACCAATAGATATCCCCTTTAAAACCATATTCAGCTTATGAATATATGCATATACATATATATATATACATATATATATATATACATATATACATATATATATGTACATATATTATATATATGTATATATATACATATATATAGGTCTATATATAAACGTATATATATGTATATATACATATATATATATACGTATATATATGTATACGTATACGTATATATGTATATATAGACGTATATATGTATATACATATATATACGTATATATATATGTATATATAGACGTATATATGTATATACATATATATATGTATATACATATATATATGTATATACATATATATATATATATGTATATATATATATGTTACCTATATATATGTATATATATGTATATGTATATATATATATATATGTATGTATATATATGTATATATATATGTATATATATGTGTGTGTGTATGTGTATATATATATGTGTGTCTATATATATATATATATGTATATATGTATATATATATATGTATACATATATATATGTATACATATATATATGTATATATATGTATATATGTATATATATGTATATATATATATACATGCATATATATATACATGCATATATATATATATATATATATATATATATATATATATATATATATATATATGCATATATATATATATGTATATATATGCATATATATATGTATATATATGTATATATATATGCGTATATATATATATGTATATATATGCATATATATATATATATGTATATATATGTATATATATATGCATATATATATATATGTGTGTATATATGTATATATGTATATGATGATACATATTGATGTACCTAGTTTATGTTCTGAAATGTAAAAGTCTTTCATGTCTTACATATATGTAATCGATGTAATGATTGAATGAATGATATATGAAGTGCATTGTGATGTTAATTTATGTTTGATTATGTCATGATATTATTATATTGAATGTGTTGCACGTGTATGAACTAACTATATAGGTTTGATGTTGTTCTACATGCTTCTAAGTCAATAAGAACTTAGAAGTATGTTTAACTTATCCATGAGATAGTTCATACTAGTGGACCATGCTAATGGATCATAAGCATGAATATATCATGCTTATGGACCAGTCGCACGATTGAACCAGAAGACTGGATCAGTCCCACGACTGAGACATAAGATTGAGTCAGTCGCACGATTGAACCTTCAGTCGTGCGTATGAGTAAATCGCATGATTCAGTCACACGACTGAACCATGCTAATGGTTCAGTCGTACGAATGAAGACAAAAAACCTATAAATACCACATAATTCATGAAAAAACACAACACATCGAATACCTACGTACCCTAGCCGTCCAGAGCGTACCAAATCGTCAATCCAAGTACATACTTCATTTCTGATCAATTCTCATTCGTCCTTAACGTTTGTTTCATTGTTGGATTGATCAGGATATTCGTTCTCACTGATTGGATCGCCAATCAAATAGGATTCCACACTATTTGATTCAGTATCACGCAGAATCCGTTAGTACTCCTTACGAAATCGGTCCTAACAAGTGGTATCAGAGCTCAGGCTCCTGATTTTGCGTGGATTCAATTGGTTTTGGTGTCAAAACTAACGTTTTATTCAAAATATACACTTTTTCGCTTCAAAACTTGGTTTCTGTCGAGTTTCTGTGTCAAAAGTTTTGACTTGTTCCGATACGGCAGATTAGGGTTCTTGAAAATTCGTAATTTTGAGTCAAGGGTTCAAAAATTCGATTTTTTCCCGCAGCAGCAGCTTCAGTCGCACGATTGGCCCAATTGTATGACTGAACTCCATTCGCATAGTTCAATCGCACGACTGAACTCATTCGCATAGTTCATTCGTACGGTTGAAGGTTTCTTTTCGGTTGACCTCATTCTTCTAGTTCAATCACACGACTGAATCCAATCGCATGATTGAAGCCATTCGCATCCTTCAATCGCACGCTTTAACCAGTCGGCCTGTCCAATCGCATAGGTTAATCTGTTTAGTTCACCAAGTTTAAAGAAATGGAAGATCAGTTCTCTGCTTTTACTGTTGGAAAGGATTCACGCATCCAGAATCTTCTACTTCTGGAAACTGAGATCGGGAACCATAACAAACCGCCAAAGCTATTAACGTTGGATGAATACCCACAATGGAAATAATGGTTTGAAATCTACTTGAATGGAGTTGACCCAAATCTGTGGACGTCTATTGAGACTGGTTACGTGGTACCAGTCAGTGCTAATGGGGTAAAGCTTACATTGGGAGGAATGCGTGAAGCCCAGAAAACTATGCATAATGCCAAAAAGAAAGCACGTGCCTTGTTGACTCAGTCAATACCTAAAGATATATTTCATCAGTTTTCTGAGAACAAGCAGTCTAAGAAGTTATGGGAAGCCTTGGAAAAGAGATACGAAGGCAATCAACTCTGAAGGTACTCAAAGCAAAAGCTCTTAAAAAGGAATTCTACAATTTCTCACCAGTTGGAAAGGAGAGCTTAGATAATATCATCGACATATTCTATCATCTTATGAATGAGTTACACACTCATGGTGTGGTTACATCCATGGATGACAAAGTCTCTAGCTTTGCTGATGGGTTACCAGACAAATGGGATCCATTTGTGTCCAATATAAGACAAAATGAGACTCTTGCTACCTTGGACACAAATGACTGCATTTTAAAGCTAAGGGAGGAAGAACTACGTCAGAAGTACAAGTCAAAGAAAGGATCCTACGCTCAGAATCATGCTTTATACAACTCAGTTCTAACTCCTACTTCGTCAGGTGCACCATTACAAACTGCTTTTGTATCTAACTCCTCTGCTCCTTCTCAGTGCAGCCCATTAGGTACCGACACGCCCAGGTCATCAGGAACCCACTATATAGTTCCTGAGGCAAATGCTACAAAGTTAAAGACTGAGAATCTCAAGAATGTGATTGTGGAAGTAGCGAAAGAGCATATGGACCTTCTAGCTGCAGTTGTCCAATCTTATGATGATCTAGTTGCTGGAAACTATCATCTTGCTGATGAAGATTACGAGCAAGTTGATGAAACTGAGTTAGAGCTCATGGATATCATGTGGGCCTTGGCTAGCGCTGTGAGAAGAGCAAAGAAGTTCATGAAGATGACGGGACAAAACTTGGTGGCAACTAAAGATACTACATTTGGATTTGACAAAACCAAGGTCACGTGCTTCAACTGTGGTGAGAAAGGGCACTTCAAGCGGGAGTGTGTTAAGCCCAAGAAGACAGGAAATGGAAATCCATTTTCCACTTTAAATCGTCAGGAAAAGGATAAGATTGGGGCATCAACATCAAGTAAAGACTCTAAAGCTTTGGTTGCTCAAGGTGATGAAGGGCAAGACTGGTCGTTCCGATTCGTATCCGAGGGTGAATCTAATATTGTTTTTGTTGACACCTTGGATGATGGATCTGCAAGTGAGGGAGACACAGTAGTTGAGCATTCACATTCAGATGTTGAAGAAGCTATGGATGTAGTTGATCACTTAATGGAAGAAGAGCTTAGTGCGGCAAACACAGAACATTCAGTTGTTGAAGAGCCTGACACTTCACTGATGGCTGATTCGTCTGGTACTTCACAGGTAAATTCTAAAGACGAATTATTTGATAAACATGCTTGTTTTGAATGTGACAAATTTAGAGAAAGCATTGACTTAAAATTTGCTTTGTTATTAGAACACAATGATAATTTGGTGAATGATTTGCAACTCTGCACTGAAGCAAATCGTGCGCTAAAACAAAATGAGTGCAGTTTCAAAGAAAGATAGAACTTCTGGGGAAACAATTGAGGGAAACCGAAGTTGTTGCTCTTAATCAATCAAATGATATTAAGTTTAATTCAAATTCTTTGGAAGAAACAAAGGAGGAAAAAGCAGTTTTGGAAGTCGAAGTTGAATCATTGAAACAAAAACTGCATAGCTTGGTAAGTTCTTCACACATAGTTCAAAACTTAGTGAAAGAACAAAATGGTGGGGAAAGTTTGGGTTATAAAGAAGTACCGCCACCACATGCTATCCTTTTGAATACTAATTGTAGACTAATAAATAACAACCCTGTAAAGGATCATGTGGTGTCTACCCCTCTGGTCAGTGATCCAGATTCTACGAGTAAACCTGTGAAGTCGGCCACCGAACAGACGAATACTACTTTGGGATCTAAAGATAAGATGCCTGTTGAGGATTTGACTGATAAAATTGAAAAGATTAACTTAGAATCAGGTTCACAAACTTCTATTTTAGAACCTAAAAAGTTTAACTCAAAGAACCCTAAACGTGTTAATCATCAAAGCCCAAATCAAACTAAGGCAAAAGATGTTTAAAAGGTCAAAACAATAAAATTTGTTAAAGAAGGTGAAACATCTAAAAAGGAAGAGAAGTTACCAAGCCCCCAACCACACTCAACCCCACATCAATAATTTCCACAATATGTAGAAGGGAGATCTTGCTACAGTTGTGCTCTCTTCAAATTGTCCTTATTATCAGACACCCAAAAGGAACACTGAACTCTTTGATGAAAAACCTAGATTTTCTAAGACCAGATCTAATACTCCTCTAAAATACGAAGGGCCACATAGACGAGCTGAAAGCAAGGCTGTGTCACCTAAGGTTAAACCTAGGATTATTAGTGAACCTAAAGTTCAAACAATTAGCTAGTCGTCTGTTTACCACAAACAAGCCTTACATAAAACTGGGTTATGGAAAGAAAAATCAAGTAATGTGTCTGACAGTGAGGACAAGAAGAAGAAAGTTGTGTCCTCATCCACTCAAGGACGGTGGGTTGAGTTCATGATGTGTGATACCTTTGGGACACCCAAGCCAGTTAAGGCTTGGGTCCCAAACTTGAACTAATAATTTCCTTTGTATGTGTAGGGTGTTAGGATCTCAGCCTCTAGTTTGATCAATTAGATTGTGTTCGCAGCGGATTTGGCATGAATATTAGCAATTAAAGCAAGAACATAAAGAATATTGCATGCAAACCAAAAGTAGATGTAGAGAGAATAATTCTGCCTTGAAGGAATAATATTCGTTTATTTCATGTTTTGGAGTAGAATACATTTAGGTCACTGCCCTTTTATAGGCAAATGACCCATACCGTTGTCAGATTCCACTGACATAAAACAATTATTAAACTAACTACTGATAGAACACAACTACTGAAGATGTCACAACAGCTGACATCTTCTTACAAAATTTTCTAAGTGTTCTACCTGTTACAAGTACTGAAAAGGAAACTACTGAAAACTACAACGACTGAAGAACAAACTCTTCAGTCGTTTACAACTACTGAACTATAACAGCTGAAGAACAAACTCTTCAGCTATTGTATAAACTACTGAAATGAAAAATATAAAACTACTGAAAAGAAAATAAACCATCACAACAACTGAAGAAGACTTCTTCAGCTGTTGTGACAAACTCTGAAACTTCAGCACTTTGGTCTTCAGACTTTGGTCTTCAGATGATTCATCAGCTGATGACTTCAGTAGTTGTCATCAGCTGTTGTCTTCAGTCGTTGTCTTCAGACTTTGTGCATCAGCAGTTGTTCATCAGTTCTTCAGTTCTTCAGACTTTAATCTTCAGCACTTGTCTTCAGTACTTGAAGTCTTCAGTACTTGTGTTTATCAGTACTTTAGACTTCAGTACTTATCTTCAGTACTTTGGGATCTTCAGCTGTTGTACTTCAGTTCTTTGAACTTCAGCTGTTGATTCTTCAGACTTTGTCAGAACAGCTGATGGGAGACTTCAGCTGTTGTTGTGATTCATGTGGGACTTAGAGGTTTTCCTGATCTTGGCTCATTGGTTCTTTTGGTCCAACAAACTCCCCCTGAACCAATGCAGCCAAAACCTCTAATTATTTGTTGTCCCACTTATTGTTGGCATAAAGATTGGTCTATTTCCTTCTGGATCAGATCAGAAGTTGACCCTAATAAGCACTGGCCTGGGAGAAGGTTTCTGGTATTTGTTTGGCTAAGTATGGATAGGAGCTCTGTTTTGGGGAATTGGACACAGAGCTGTTATCCCATCCATGAAACCTACCTCCCATGTACTAGCCTATAGGATTCTCTGGTGTAGGCTCGAACAAAGATCATTTGTTCTTCTTTGGTCATGCCCTCATTGCCACCATCAAATAATCCTTCACGGCCGTACAGCTCTGAGACAAACTTGACCTGTTTGCCATTCTTGAGCTCAACTGTTGTGATTTGCCTATAAGCAAATTCATCTGGATGTCTGCCCTCTAGCAACAAGTTGAGCTCATCTTTGTGGAAGTTCTCAAGCTTCTTATAAACTAAGCCTTTCCTCACCATCCTGTTCTCCAACATCATTTCAGGAGGTTGCTTAGCTTTATAAGCTTTCTCGAACTCATCCACAATTTCCCAGGGTGTTACTACAAGAGCCACTGTGATTACTTCATCTACAATCCTTTTCAGCTGGCTCTTGTATCTCACAGGAATATCTTTCTTTGTGATCCTGTGAGCCACCCTAGGATCAGGCCAAGTCCTCACTCTCTCTTTGTTATATTGGAAGGTTTGTTTGAGAGTGAAGAGTCTCAGAGCTTCTTTCTTCATATTCATGATAGAGGTAGAGGCAGCATATGCTTGGTCAATAGACTTAAGCATTTCAGCATCATGAAGCTGCTGCTGTGCCTCTTCCTCTATCTTCACCCTCACAGTGTCCATCTGTGAGGTGGGGGTGATGGTTTGGGATTTGGCCTTTGGTAGAGGAATGACTGCTGAAAGAGGCAGTCTATCCTCCTCATCCCCTCTTCTTCTTCTTCTTGCAGCCTCAACACCCTTCTCTTCTTCTTCAAGGGTGGATCATTGGCTGCGGGTTTTGATGGTGAAGGGGTTGGTTTAGTGGGTTGTGGTTGGGTTGTTGGTGTGGGAATGTTGGCAGGCACTACTAGTAACCTAGAGATAAGGGCTAGTTTGGTCTGTTTTACTAGCAGTGTCCTGTTCCCAGCACCTGCTTCAGAGAGGGCCTTAACGACCAGTCCCTTAGTGAAATCACCAGCCGAACAGATCTTGGTGGTTATTGCCAAGAGTCTGTCCCTGGTCCATGCCTTGACATCAAGGACTGGTCTGCCCAAGTACTTTGAAGTGAACCTACTCATAGCCTCAAGTTTCTTTCTTTCCTCTTGGCTATAAGTAGTCCATCGGTACTCAATCTCTCTTCTCTCCATTCCTGATCTCTTGGTCTAGCAGGCCAGTGTCCCTGTCAAAGCCTTGCCTGAACAGCTGTTCAATGACAGAGTCCATTGAACGGCTATGTTCAGCATCAGCCTCCTTGACAAGGGCTGCTAGATCAGGATCAGCACTCTCCCTCACCTCTCCTCTCTTCTCTCCTTTCTTTTGATAAGTGACACTGAAATCCTTTTGGATTCCAGTCACTTCTTTCTCAGCTCTCCTCCTCCTCCCTCCCCTTCCCCTTGGTCTCCTGAACCTTCTCCCTCTCAACCACCTCCTTTCTACCTACTTCTATCTCCTCCTCTCCCCTTTTCCTCTTACCTTGCACTGAGGTCTCCCCCTTTTTGGGTGCATTGGTTGGGGTTTGACTCTCAGCAAGGGCTTTAGCAACAGCAACCTCCACCAGAGGTTGGATATGTGTGGGAAGCCTCTCATCAATGGTTTTCATCACAATTTCTGTGATTATGGGTGTGATGAGAGGCAGGGATTTTTGGAGGATAGCATCTAGCTGCTCAGGGGGGTTCTGACCCTGAGAGCTAGTGCCAGAAGCAGGGGTTGGTGGCTGAGTTTGTGGGAGTGGCTCAGTGTATATGAGACCTTTGGGTGAAGGTGCCATCTGTGGGTTGGTGGTGGCAGATGGACTTCTATCCTGAGTCATTTGAGCAAGCAGCTCTTTGAGTCTGCTTATCTCATCCTCTAGGATAGTGTTGTGAGCAACTACATCATAGAAGAAGCTCAGGTCATCATCAGTGGGAGCTGAATTACCTGACCTCCTGACTGTGTCAGGATATACATGCTCTGAGTGTGGCTCAGTAGTAGCATGTGCCCCTTTGTATTGGTTCTGGCGACTTCCGGCCTCCGGATTGGATCCATCATCGGCAGTTGCCTCTGGTGAGGTCTTATTGCTTGTACCAGCTTCACCCTGCTCATGTGCTGATGCAGGGGAAGTGGCAGCCTCACCAGATTGTCCTATCTCCCTAGCCACACTGGGAGATTGGACATGTGATTCTCTGTGTTGGGGGCTCCCACCGGCACTAGTATCCACCCCCTCTTCGGTTGGAGTCTCCCAGTTGTAATAGGTTTCTGGGGAGAAGGTGGAGTGCTCAGGTGGGTCAACACTTTGGCAATCATTAGGGTTGGACTTTGTGGGGCGGCTTCTGTGGGAGATGGGCTAGAAGTAGAGTGCACATGGGGAGGAGTGTGCATTTCAATGGCAGTCTCCTCAAGTGAGAAAGACCCCAGATGTGTAGGTGCCCCAGTTGTGGTTGCATCAGGCTCCTGTTGAGAGGAAACCTGTGCGGTTGTGGTGGGTGGAGTCATGGTAGCTGCTGGGAGAATCGTACCAGCAGCCACATCCTGCCTTTGTGTTGCAGGGGCATCCTCAGGGGACTCATTTCCCTGAGTAGCCTTTTTGGCTTTCTTGGCTTTTGGCTTGGTGGGGACTTTGGATTTGGAGGTGGAGGCTGTGGGTTCTTGCTGCGTGGGTTTTCGCAGCCGGCCAGCCTGTTTGAGTGTGTGGTCGGTGTTGTGCCTGGAGTATACCTCGGCTAGAACAGCCATAGCAGGACTCCAGTGCCAACAAGTCCCTCAGCTTGAAGCTGGCTTTGGATGATGGCCATAATAAACCGAGGATACAAGATCCAACGGTTAGAAATGGGTTTTGTGGCCATATCCTTGAGTTCCCAAAATATAAGATCAGTAAAGTTTAGGGGTTGTTTCTCAAGGATAGAGTACAATACCTGCTGCCACCTTGTTGACATCTGGTCCCATGAAGAAGTTTTGGGAGCCAGACACACATTCACCATGTGGAAGATCAGTCGTTGAGGATCTGGGAAGTGTTTCTTCAACAAGGTGGTGGCTGAAAGGTCACCCTGATAGTCATTGGCAGTGAAGCATAGATCGAGGGCGCCTTTGGGGTAGGAGGTTGGGTAGGTGGCATCCTCCAGCTTTAGGGTTTCTCGAAGAGTAGCTGGAGTAATAACCACAGGGTGGTTGTTGACGGAGGACCGGAGAGAGACCTCGCCGTTATTCTCTCCGGTTTGGACGGTGATATTCGTCCAGAACTCCGCCAAGGAGTCGGTGTATATGGTGGGGTTGAGGAGGAATGCCGTCTGGTATTGTGAGTCGGTCATCAGATCGACGGCATTATGAAACTTGGCCCAGAATGGCGGTTTGGTGAGATGGGCGACACAGTTGTGTCGTGGTTTGAGTTGCATGGCCGCCATTAATGGTGTATGGGAATTTCAGAGGTTTTTGAAAAAGTTAGGTCAAGTGAGAATGAAAAGCTCTGAAGGTTGGGTGTTTATAGGGTATGGCAAAGGATGAAAGAAAACTACTGAAGGCTTGGTGTTAGTTATCAGTTGTTGAAACTACTGATGACGTGGTTTTAACCTTCAGTGGTTGTAACATCTGAGGACTTGGTGTTAGTCTTCAGTAGTTGAAACTACTGAAGCCGTGGTTTTGTCCTTCAGATGTTGTAAACGGATGAAGACTTATTGTCAGTCTTCAGTAGTTATAAACTGAAGACTTGGTATTAGCCTTCAGTAGTTGTGAACTACTGATATCAGTAGTTGTAAACTACTGAAGACATGGTATTGCTTCAGTTGTTGTAAACAACTGAGGACTTGGTGTTAGCCATCAGTAGTTGTGAAACTACTGAAGACATGGTTTTGTCCTTCAGTTGTTTGGGTATGAAACAGCAGCTGTTGGCATCAGCTGAAGAGTAAAACTACTCATCAGCTGTTTCCATCAAATCAGTTGTTTCAAGCTGGCCTCCACATTTACTCATCAGCTCTTTGGCTGACTTTCAGATGTTTCATTGACCCTTCAGCTCTTGTGAGTATTTATGCCTTCAGCTCTTGTGATCAGATGTTCACATGTGCTGATGAAATACTCCAGAGCTGGTGAACAAATTTTGTCTTCAGTACTTGTGTAAATTACACGTCAGTACTTGTGAACAAATTTTGTTCTTCAGTACTTATTTGTTTGAAAATGATACATCAGTAGTTGTAATCCACCTCACTACATCAGTTGTTTTCAACAAATAATGTACATCAGTACTTTGAAGTCTTTTAGTCTTCAGTAGTTGTGAAAATGCTGAAGACTAAATTACTCATCAGTACTTATATTTGACCTTTGCATACTAATGTTCATCAGTACTTATGAACTGAGAGCATCAGTATTGGTCAATTTATTCGAGCTGCAGCATACCAAGCCTTAGTACCAAGTTTTGAAATGTGGCACTATCTAAAGGCTTAGTAAATATATCTGCAAGCTCATCAGCACTACGCACAAACTTTGGATCAATCAGACCTTTTTCATAGCAATCCCTAATAAAGTGATGTCTGATCTCTATATGTTTGGTCCTAGAGTGCTGGACTAGATTTTTGACAATGCAAAGAGCTGAAGCACTATCCATTAATAATGGAGTCTTAGTCTCTGTAATGCCATAATCCAAGAGTTGGTTCTGAAGCCAGAGTATCTGAGATGTACAACTTGCAGCAGCAATGTACTCAGCTTCAGCAGTGGATGTAGCAATTGATGTTTGTTTCTTACTCTGCCAAGAAACTAAACAATTGCCTAGGAATTGGCAACCACCAGAAGTGGATTTTCTGGTGACTTTGCATCCTGCATAGTCACTATCAGAGAAAGCAACTAATTTGCAAGAATGCCCAATTGAATACCAAAGACCTAGTGATTGGGTACCTTGCAGATATCTAAAGATCCTTTTGACTGCAATCAAATGGGATTCTTTAGGTGCAGCCTGAAATCTAGCACAAACACATGTTGCAAACATGATGTCTGGTCTAGAAGATGTAAGGTACATCAAGGACCCAATCATACATCTGTAAAGGGTTTCATCAACCGCTTTACCTTTCTGATCTACATCTACTTGTGTGGTGCTGCTCATGGGAGTAGAACAGGGCTTACAGGTTTGTAAATCAAACTTATTCAACAACTCTTTGGTGTATTTGGACTGATGGATGAAAATTCCATTATCCCGTTGTTTGATTTGCAAACCTAGAAAGAACTGTAATTCCCCCATAGCACTCATTTCAAACTTTTGCTTCATGAGCATTGTAAATTCATCACACAACTTTAGATCAGAGGATGCAAAGATGATGTCATCTACATAGATTTGAACAAGGAGCTTATGTTTTCCCACAGTCTTGATGAATAAGGTTTTATCAATGGTGCCTCTAGTGAACTTATTCTGTAAAAGAAAAGTTGAGAGTGTCTCATACCAAGCTCTAGGAGCTTGCTTCAGCCCATAAAGAGCCTTATCAAGCTTGTACACCCAATCAGGATGTTTGTTGTCCTCAAAGCCTGGTGGTTGACACATATAAACTTCTTCTTTTATTTTCCATATAAGAAGGCACTTTTGACATCCATTTGATAAACCTTAAGACTGTGAAAGGCAGCATAAACTAAGAACAGTCTGATTGCTTCCAGTCTTGCCACAGGAGCAAAGGTCTCATCATAATCGATGCCTTCCTCTTGTGCAAATCCTTGGACAACCAGCCTGGCCTTGTTCTTGACAATTTGGCCCTTATCATCTGTTTTGTTCCTGAATACCCATTTGGTGCCTATTGCACACTTCCCTTGGGGTAAAGGAACAAGCTCCCACACTTGCTGTTTCTTAACTGAAGAAGCTCAAGCTGCATTGCTTCAACCCATCCATTGTCTCTTAAAGCAACATGATAGTTCTTTGGCTCTTGCTGACTGATGAAGAGAGCATAGAAGCAGAAATTGGACAATTGATTCCTGGTTGAAACTCCAGCATTGATATCACCAATGATCTGAGATGTGGGGTGATTCTTCAGCTCTTGATAGACTATAATGTCAGTGCAAGTGTTTGTAGGACTTTCAGCAGCAACAAATGGTGTTGGAGATTCTTGAAACCATATAGGAGATGGTAGCTCAAATGATGTAGAGCTAGCAAAATCTCATCAGCATTTGTTGTGGATGGGGCTGCTGAAGCTACAGGAGCATCAGGTTTAGTGAACTCAGGCAGGGTTGTCACTAAACCTGAAGAGGTGAGTACTGACTACATCATCATCAGTACCACCAGGTGGAACTGTTGACAGGCTCAATAGCTGGAGGTTGATAAGGAACATATTGCAGTATGTCCAGATCAAACAGCTCCACAGGGTTTTGTGGAAATCTTGTCCTTTGGAGATTCATTGAACTTAACATGCAGAGTTTCTTCAACCACTTTTGTCCTACATTTGAAGACTCTGTACTTGCAAGTTGAATGAATAACAACAAAATACCCAGCATCCACCTTACTAGCAAATTTCTGGAGTGGGTTGCTAGTGTCGAGAATAAAACATGGACACCCAAAGGCTCGAAAGAATGAAATTAGGTTTTGGCTACATTGGTTCAGGGGGGGAGTTTGTTGGACCAAAAGAACCAATGAGCTGAGATCAGGAAAACCTCTAAGTCACACATGACATCACAACAACAGCTGAAGACTCCATCAGCTGTTCTGACAAAGTCTGAAGAATCAACAGCTGAAGTTCAAAGAACTGAAGTACAACAGCTGAAGATCCTAAAGTACTGAAGATAAGTACTGAAGTCTAAAGTACTGATAAACACAAGTACTGAAGACTTCAAGTTACTGAAGACAAGTGCTGAAGATCAAAGTCTGAAGAAATGAAGAACTGATGAACAACTGCTGATGCACAAAGTCTGAAGACAACGACTGAAGACAACAGCTGATGACAACTACTGAAGTCATCAGCTGATGAATCATCTGAAGACCAAAGTCTGAAGACCCAAGTGCTGAAGTTTCAGAGTTTGTCACAACAGCTGAAGAAGCCTTCTTCAGTTGTTGTGATGGTTTATTTTCTTTTCAGTAGTTTTATATTTTTCATTTCAGTAGTTTGTACAACAGCTGAAGAGTTTGTTCTTCAGCTGTTATAGTTCAGTAGTTGTAAACGATGAAGAGTTTGTTCTTCAGTCGTTGTAGTTTCAGTAGTTTATTTTCAGTACTTGTAACAGGTAGAACACTTAGGAAATTTGTAAGAAGATGTCAGCTGTTGTGACATCTTCAGTAGTTGTGTTCTATCAGTAGTTAGTTTAATAATTGTTTTATGTCAGTGGAATCTGACAACGGTATGGGTCATTTGCCTATAAAAGGGCAGTGACCTGAATGTATTTACGCGAAAAATGAAAAACATGAATAAACGAATATTATTCCTTCAAGGCAGAATTATTCTCTCTACATCTACTTTTGGTTTGCATGCAATATTCTTTATGTTCTTGCTTTAATTGCTAATATTCATGCTAAATCCGCTGCGAACACAATCTAATTGATCAAACTAGAGGCTGAGATCCTAACATAGCGTTGTATAGCCACTGTCTCTCCATCAGATTCAACTTCTGCTCTTGAAGTGAAATCTGTAAGAGGGAGTAGTGTGATTATAACCAATCCCAAACTTCACATTGGAAGCTGATTGCTCCTTAAGAAGCATTTCAAAACCTTACATGATTGCACCCATCGATCACACTCTACTTGGGTGCTTGCAAGAGTTTCCTTGAGGTCTCTGTACTTCTCTAGAAGTACATCTTCCCTAGCTTTACCATCATTGATTTGGCATTTAAGCTTGTAAATCTCATCATTTTTTCTTTTAGTGCAACCTCAAAATCAGCTTTTCTTTTGGAAATAGTGTGCTCTAGCTCAAGATTTTTATCTATAAAGCTACATTTGCTTCTCTAATAGAAGCAAATGCTGCTATGCATGATTCAGAACAAAGCTTGGCTTGGCCTCAGATGATACCTGTGATGAGGCATTGGATGATGACCCCTCAGTAGACTCAAGGGCCATCAGAGCAAGATTTCCAAAGGGACTATCACCACCATGTTGACCAGCACCTTGGAGTAGTTGTTCCTGGCCAGATAGATCATCTGGTAGACTACTCCAGTCAACAACTCCTGGGGCGAAGAAGCTGTGTTGTTGAGGTTGTGTTTGATGATGAGATGGGGAAGATTGAGGCTCAGGAAGAGCCTGTGGTGGTTGAGCCGAAGGTGCTTGAGTTTGAATGGACTGAGGCATGTAGTAGCAGGGATAAGAGTATGGCATATACCCCTGAGGCACAAAATAAGCAGGTGATGCCTGTGCTTGTGATGGATGACCAGAATGGAGGAAGGTTGCCCTCTGTGTTGTGAGCTATTGCTTGGAAAAGTCACAAAGGATGTAGAAGAGTTAGATCCAGATGATCTACACTCTCTGAAAAGTGTCCAAGCCTTTAGCACTTGTGACACCTCAACTTGCTCTTGTCAAAACCAACTTGGTTTTGCCAGAGAGACCAGGGAATTTCCTACCAGTTTTTTGTAGAACTTTTGAGATCTGATATGATCATTGCGATTTGGCTCAAAATATCCATCTCTTCCAGATCATCATCTGGAATGCCCTTCAAATCATCCATCAAGAAGCACCAGTTATCACTGCAGCCTCCTGAACTACTACCTACACAACAAAAGCTTGTTCTGAGTGGTAGAGAAATCAATATGCTCATCATAAGAATTTTCTGATGAAGCATATTCTGACTCCTGACTATCAAGGCAGCATTGTCTTGAACAAAGTCATCAGCGAGTGCCAGAAGTGGACAACTTCCTCTTTTGCTCTATCTCTCTCTCAAAAGTGAGCAGTTTCCCACATGAGTTGGGTGAGAGATAGAGTTTCCAAATTTGCACTGGAGCGTAGGACAATGGTATAAGTGTCCCATCTCTCAGGCAGTGATCTGAGGAAACCTGTTGTTCATCTGGCTGTTGGAGTACTCTGGTTTGACCATATTCAGCTCAGAAATCAAACAAGAGAAACCGCTCAAACTGCTGGGTCAGAGTCTCACCTTTCTATATGAGAATGTCTCATATTGTTGGGCGAGGATTTCCCTATTGTTTGCTAAGACCGAATCAGTTCCTCCAAATTGTTCCTTTAGAGCAACCCATAGGTCATGAGCAGTTTCATGATGCAAGAGCCCTGAGTAAATCTCATTTGGAATAACCATGGCTAAAATTCCATGGGCTCTAGCATCAATTTCGAACAGCTTTAGATCTTCGTCCGAATATTGTTCAGGTTTCTTTGGAACCTGTTCATTAGATTCAGGGACGCTCACATAGGCTTGTATGGTCCATGCACCACTGACTTCCAACAACCAGCACTGTTGACAGACAAGTGGTGAAGCATACGTCTTTGCATATGTTGTACTCATTCCTCACAAGCATCGGTGGCTTGGTTGAGGAACCAGTATTGTGAGGATCGTTTGTTTGTGTAGTCATCTCAGTTATTAGTCAAACTCAAGTTTAAACAAAACAAATGTAGCTCAAAACAACAAGAGAGAACCTCAAGTTTTTGGCCAGAAACAACAGAATCTCTCTCTATAGCTAATTCTTGCAAATTGCTAATTCGATCAAACTTAAAGATCAAAAGAGCAGTTTCAAATGATCAATAGTGAAATTGATCAATGATTAACCCGCTCTGATACCATTGGTTATAATCACACTACTCCTCCTACAGATTTCACTTCAAGAGCAGAAGTTGAATTGATGGAGAGCAATGACCAATCCTTCTCATCATGTGACCTACTATCTTCTGATTCAGCATCATCAGAGATAGAAGTCAGCAACCAATCAGCAGATGCTACAAGAGCTGATGGTTCAAATGCTGACTGTCACATGACCAAAGGCTGATCAACTCAGGTGTTGTCACTAGAAGTACTGAAGGTACTGGAGAGCAAGTGACAACATCACTACTCCTCCTTGGTTATAATCACACTAATAATTTCCTTTGTATGTGTAGGGTGTCCATTACAGCGCTATCACTAACACCTAGATTATTGATAGTGGGGCATCCAGGCACATGACCGGGAATTCGTCTCTCCTTTTAACGTCAAACAAATTAAAGGGGGAGTTGTTGATACATATTGGTGTACCTAGTTTATGTTATGAAATGTAAAAGTCTTTCATGTCTTACATATATGTAATCGATGTAATGAATTGAATGAATGATATATGAAGTGCATTGTGATGTTAATGTATGTTTGATTTTGTCATGATATCATTATATTGAAGGTGTTGCATGTGTATGAACTAACTATATAGGTTTGATGTTGTTCTACATGGTTCTAAGTCAATAAGAACTTAGAAGTATGTTTAACTTATCCATGTGATAGTTCATGATAATGGACCATGCTAATGGACCATACATATGAATATACCATGCTTATGGACCAGTCGCATGATTGAACCAGAAGACTGGATCAGTCGCACGACTGAGACATAAGATTGAGTCAGTCGCCGACGATGAACTTTAGTCATGCATATGAGTCAATCGCATGATTCAGTCGCATGACTGAACCATGCTAAGGTTCAGTCGTATGATTGAAGACAGATAACCTATAAATACCACGTGATTCATGGAAAAACAAAACACTTCGAATCCCTACGTACCCTAGCGTCCAGAGCGTACCAAATCGTCAATCCAAGTTCATAGTTCATTTCTGATCAATTCTCATTCGTTCTTGTTAGGACGTGTACGGACAGAGTACTAACTGATTCTACTGAAACCGAATCAAATAGCGCGACATTCTATTTAATTGGCGATCCAATCAGGGGAACGTTAATCGGATCATACCTAACGATTAGAATACGTTAAGAATGAAGTAGGAATGATCTGAAACGTTCTATGAACTTGGAAGGGATGCCCTGTGCGAACTGGGACGGCTAGGGTTGTGAAGTCTCGAAGTGTTACGTTTTTCCACAAATTAAGTGGTATTTATAGGTTACAGCTTTCATTCGTACGACTGAGCCAAGTGACTGGCTCAATCGTGCGACAGAGTCGTTACGGTGATTCATTCGTACAACTGAGTCAGTCTTATGACTCAATCGTGTGATTGACTCAATCACCTGGTTCAGTCGTGTGATTGGCCATTCGCATGGTCCAGTCGTGCGACTGAATCAGAATACTTAGTTAAACACATTCTTGAACCTTTAATGATTCAGAACAATGTCTAACAACTGTAAACCTATATAACATGTTCATATAAGCATGTAACAATAAATAATATTAATAGATATAACATAAACAAACCAATAAACATAAACAACCAATAAACATTCACAGAAGAGTTTTTCATTACATAGATTCAACGTTACATATGTGTTACAAGATGAAAGTCTATTACATTGAAGCTCACTAGATAGAACTAGGAACATGTGTACTAACAAACTCCCCTTGGACCTAGTTCTATCTAAACTTTGACTTCCTTCTTGAACTCTTCAAATCTCTTCACTCGTTCTTCTTTTGAAACCCCGACATGGATATTGAGTGCGAAGCATAGACGTATGATATGCTAAAACTGTAGTGCTTACACTATATCCTGCGCGTCAAAAAATAGTGGCCACTTGTATAGCGTATAAACATCTGAAGCTGACAAGTTGATAAGCCACATGGGGTCGAACCCTTATTGTGTCCACCGTTCCTTCCCTATCCAAAACAATGACGGCCTCTCCAGAGCGCCAATCATAGTACCACCACTTAAAATGTGGGGTAAAGTCCTATGGCATCTCCCTCAATGGAATTCTGGACATCGTACGCGGAGGGCGCCACTTCAGGACTATCTTTGGTAGACCGGTGATGGGACTCACTTCAGACTTCGGATGTACCGTGTATGTAGCCTGCGTGGTTGAAGTTTACCCATCTCGTCTGGTATTCCCTTATCAGGGCAGCCTCAAACCAGCCTGACATTTTCTTCGGGTCAGCATATAGTAACTTCAGACATGCCAGCTGGTTGAGCTTGAACCGGGGAGAGTCTTCAGATCATGAGGGAATCTAAAGTACTCGATTCCCTCTCCCTCTTCACCGTATAAACTCCAAGGTCCTCAAAATGAACCCAAGCAATGTCTTCCCTGACACCTTCATGTTTTCTTGACTTTGTAGAGCAGGTGTAGGTACTCTGAGTTGCTGTAGAGCGTTGGCACGGACCTCTGTGAAGCAAGCCGCCCATTTAGCCTTTCGGATATTGACATCAGCGTCGAGGCTTAGGCTTGGCTCGTTGATGCTTCAGCTCCCTTTCCTTCTCACTGAGTTTCTCCAAAATATCACTGCAAGAGTGTTTACCAGATCTGGAAACATATTGCCCTCTCGGTCAGCGTATTCCAGATAATGCTGATCTGTGATGTCTTCAATCTTAATCTCTTCAACATCCATAAGTTCGTCATCATCAGCATCATCAAAAGTTGGAGCATCCTTTACAATCTCGTTAGGATTTAGGCGAAATATCTCAGCAAGTTGCTCGTCAGTTAGGTCGTGAATTATTTCTCCTTCTTCAGGAGTATAACTCACGACCTTCTGACGATCCCCTGCAGATCAAGAATCATTGTGTGTTGAGACTTGATCTATTGGAGGGGAGCAACATCGTGCTCATCTTGCTGAAATCCCGGATCTGCTTGATTTAAACATGTATAATAGCAATCATTAGTATGTAATCAAGATAAATAATCATTAAGCATTAAATATTTACATAAGTTACATAAACATTGAAAGATGGTTCAAGTACAAAAGTTGAATAATAAAACATCTAATCTGTACTTTGCCTTGAATCATAGCCGGATCTTCAACAGATGGGGAGGTAGGGGGGCAGACGATGATGCTCCCTGGTCTTGTTTCCTCTTGGTCCTTTGTTCTTGACCAGGAGCAGAGGCAGATGCAGCTGCATCCCCTTCATCGTCATCATCATCATCCTTGCTCTTGCCTTGCCATCACCCTCTCATCATCATCCTAGCTTTCGTCTTCTTCATCGTCATCCTCTTCATATCACCATCGTCCTTCCTTCACTATCTTAATTGCTCAGCTTGCGACCCTTTTAGCTTGAGCAAGATCGTCTTCTTGGCCTCCTACAACTCCTCAATCTTCTTAGAAGATATGACGTTTTGCTCCTGGAGTTGGGAGATCTGCTCAGCTTGCTGAGATATGCTGAGCTTGAGAAGCATTTTGCTCCTCAAGCTGACGAAGCCTAGCCAACTTCTCCTCATCGGCAGCTAACAGCTTCAGCACCATTCAGTTAAGTGCTGTAAGCTGGTCCTCCACTCCAATAGGAGGGAGGGAGGATACTGTGGGAAAAGAGGATGGGCCAGCTTGGTGGCTCGTGGTGGTGGAAAAGATTGGGGTGGTATAGAGGTTGTAGGTGGTGTAGTGGTTGTGGTGAAGATTGGGGGTGGTATAGAGGTGATAGGTGGTGTATTAGTAGTGGGTGGAGGAGTGGTGGTGGGTGGTGGAGTGGTAATAGGGGTGGTTGAGGTAGTGGTTGGGGCTGTGGAGTAGTGAGTAGGGTAAATCTCCTTCGCTTGGGCTTCATCCCATGGGCTGAGCCATCTGTTTCTTTGAGTCCCCCTCGACCGGGAGGCTCTCCCTCGGCTACTGGAGAGTCTGGGATGCAAGATGGGTCAGTGACAGTCTCACCAGACCCTCCAGGACGTCCGCCAACCGTCCTAATACCCCTCTCCATGGCTACGACATGGCTTCCTACCGTGCGTACCAGGGGCTCATCATCCGACTCTTCTTCTTCATCAGGCTGAAATCCCTGATGGAAACCAGCACTCTCTGCTCCTCCTTGGTGGATGTGGAGATGTCACATCGGTAGTAGTGGCCCTAGATTATGTGGGGCCAGTATCTCAACCATCACCGTCATCATCATCTGAATCATCATCCGGAACCGCTATCGGCTCCGAGTCCGAATCACTATCATCGTGACACCACTTTTTCCTAGCTGGTGCCACGTAATCCTCACGGGCCAAATGCCTAAAAATCTCCTCACCGGGGGCTTCACCTGCTTCCCCCGATATACCTTTATTCTCCCCAGTGTCTTATCATCCATAACTTCCAATACGACTGCATCATCTTCTCCTTAGCAGCTGAGGGAGTTTGTTTCTGATCGATAATCATCTGAATGAACCTTGGGTACATACAAAACTCTCCTTCCCCTTGGCCTCGATGTTCTCCACCAAGTAGGTGAAGATCAGCCTGGAGAAGCTAAAAGGATGGTTCAACACCAGTGTAGCGTATGCATTCTGCATCTGTCTGACAACTCATCAAAGCCGCCCTTCCTTGATACGATGCATCTAAGAAGTACATGTGCCAAGTATTTGAACTGGGGGCACAAGTTGCTCTTGTTGAGCGTACTTGTGTTGATGTCCCCAGAATACTTGGCTCTCATGAAGCAGCCACGGACGATAAGGGGATGTAATCTAGTGGGGCAATCAGCATCATTCCCAAACTCAACAACCGTCCTTATCCTCTTCGTGATCTAGATGCCCTCCCCAAAAATCGAACTCCTGATGGTGTGGGGATCGATAGACCTGTCTACAGCAGCGTTTTCCCAGAACGCCTGCTGTATCGATCAGTAAGGAGTGCAAGGCACTGAGATCGCACGAGAGATCCTCGAGCATCGTAAAAATGTGATGATCCCAGCAAACTCCATAGAGTTGTGGGAAGTCAGGTCAAGATAGGCACAAATGTTGTGCTTAGAGCTCATAGGCCATCTGCTCGTCATCTATGACACAAAGTAAATAAACATTAGTACGTGTCAAGGTATGCCAGACTTGTTTCATGTAATTGAACATTTTGTTCAGTCGTGCGACTGAACTGAGCGATTGAATTTAGTCGTGCGACTGAGCTCAATGACTGAGCTCTAGTCATAAGATTGAGCTCATACGTGCCACTGAGTCAAGCGATTGGACTTAGTCGTGCGATTGCTCATACATTTACTTCAGTCGTGCGATTGAGCTTAGACGCATGGTTCAGTCGTGCGATTGAACCATTCGTCCAACTCAGTCGAGCGATTGAGTCTAGTCGTCCTACTTAGTCGTGCGATTAGAGTTCATCAGTGTGTCCAGTCGCATGACTGACGGTTTGTCCATTCAATTTTATTTTTTAGCGATTCTTTATATTAAACGTTGAGGAATGGCTCATTACGTTCGAATTTGTCTGAATAAGCTTCTAAAGACTTTTATATGTTCAAAAAGCTTAGTTCAGTGGTTTATTTTGTCTTTATTTTCTCAGTTTTAACTTAGGTCACTTTCCGATCAGTTTTACGTTGTAGTAACCGAGTTATTAGCCAACAAATGTCGTGTGGTACCTATGAAACAGAGACAGATGATCAGAAGATGTCAAAGTGGGTCTAAGAAGATCGAATGAAATTTCGGCAGAGCATGTTTAGGTGTCGAGCGAATGGAGGCGAATTGAGAGAATGAGGCGAATGAACCGACTCCCCCTCAATTTATACTAGGGCAGCCTTCATCGTGCGACTGAACCTAGTCGCATGATTGAGTCATGCGACTGAGCTTCAGCCGTACGACTCGTCCATTCGGTCATCACCAGTCGTACGATTGAGGTTCATTCGTGCGATTGCTCATAGTCGGTTACCTCCAATCGTGCGATTGAGCTCATTCGTATAGTCTATTCGAACGACTGGTCCAAACTCATGGTCCAATCGTGCGAATGGGTTCATTCGCATAGACCATTCGTACGACTGGTCCATACTCATGGTCCAGTCGTGCGAATGGGTTCTACTTGTGAATTTTTTTCTTTTTGACCCATGAACACTTATACCCTTATTTCAATAGATAAAACTTTTTGATTAATTTGATCATCTCAGACATGACCATTTTAAGATTAAAACAACATTTGATCACCTCAGATGTGATCCATTTATCCACCTGATCATCTCAGACATGATCCATTTATCCACCTGATCATCTCAGACATGATCCATTTATCCACCTGATCATCTCAGACATGATCCATTTATCCACCTGATCATATCAGACATGATCCATTTATCCTTTCAGAAACAATTGATTTTAGATTAAACGTTAAGTTCATATTATGACATTTACAGCAATGAGTAACATAGCACAGTCCGACACTGACACACTTTACAAATATATTAAAAGACTAAACTAAGTAACAAAATAAATATGTTTTTATGATTTTCTTAGGGTTGGGTAGATCAGCCTATTAGCATTAATATCATTTCCAAGACAGATTCATATGGAATCAGACAGGCATAAACTCAATTACTTGGAACTTTTTATACATTTATTGAAATGGAACTAGAATATTTACATATCACAGTATCTCATTCATCTGATACTTCTAAATTCTAACTGGGAATCATGCTTGATCTGATACGTAACACACGTTGATTATCAATATCAGGCGGTGCATCCACAACGATTATCAGTATACTTGTCCACTTAAATCCATACGCAGACTTTTGACACATATTAGTGATGTACTATATTAATTATTTCAACCAACATTTATGGATCCCATGCTTATATAGTAATCAACATTCCTCAGGAGACTTTTGAGCGGTCTACGGGTATTTTGACAAGAGAGACTATTCTTAGAACTTTCAAAGAGAAGCTAAGCCTCAGGTCAGTGCCACCGCACAGTAGAGAGGCGGCAAACAACAGTGAATTCTAGAATATCTAGGTTATGCTTATCCTCAGGTCGGTGCCAACGCACAGCAGAGAGGCACACAACCTATCTCCTTGTTAGAGCATTTCTTATTTTCTTTGCGCATAGCGCACCAACAACATATGTTATCAGCTTGATTGCGCTTAATTTCAATTTTTTCATGCTTTGCTCTTTTTATGGTCATCCGCACTCTTTTACTTGCGTTATTTGATCGTCATCCCTTATTGGAAATAACTGATTGTGTTAACCAGTGATAAGATGGGAACCCACAGTTCGTTGAACAGATTAATTTAAATTGTGTTCACCTATGGTGCCTACTGGTCTATCGTGTTGAATCTACTGACACTTGTATAGTGAACTAGCACCTCCCTAGATCAACTTTCTCCGTGTAATTACAGTAACACCCAAACATACTATCATTTTCCCATTTTTTAGACTTAGAGTTCTCTGACTAACAATTTTCTGTGATTTAATTTAAACTAAAATTGCAAAAATTTAAAATCTTTTTGGTGTTCCAAGTAACTAGACGCCTGTGTACTATCACTTTCCATTGTGTAGAATCACAGTCTTATCTTTGTTGTTTTTGCCTTTTAGCTTATCTGCCCTTCCTCCTTTTTTTTAAAATAAATAAATACTGAAAGTAAGCTAATCTCCCCCTAAAATTCTAAAACAGAAAATCTTTTGTGTTTTTGGATTTTTATAAGACAAGGAAATTAAAAAAATAAAATAAAATAAAAAACTGAACTAGTGTCGGACTATGCATCTGTGTCTTCAGAGATAATGTCACTTTTCTTTTTCACGCCGTTGACCTCTAACAGATAAAAATCTGTGTTTATCAAATGGTTTGGTGTAGAGGTCAGCGTGTTGAAAATCCGTGTTTATCTTAACCACATCAATTAATTGTTTCATAGCAGTCACGAATGAAGTGATACTTTATGCCGATGTGTTTTGTTTTAGGCTGTTGAACCGGATTTTAGTTACAGCTATAGCCGCAGAGTTATCAACATATATAGGGGTGTTAGAGAATTGCAAACTGTAGTCCCGCATTTGCTGTTGGATCCAGATAATCTGAGAATAGTAGCTTGCAACAGCAACGTATTCAGCTTCACAGGTTGATAAGGCAACCGAGGTCTGCTTCTTGTATTGCCACATGACTAGACGCCTTCCAAAAACTGACACCCTGCTGATGTAGACTTGAATTCATCTTGCAGCCACCGTAGTCTGAATCACTATATGCCGTTAGCTCAAAGTCATCATCATGAGGATACCATAACCCCAGTGTTGGAGTACCCTTCAGATAACGAAAGATCCTTTCACCCCGATCAGATGATTTACTTTTGGTTTTGCTTGATATCTGTAGCATAGACATGTGGCATACATGATATCTGGACGAGGCAGTGAGATACATGAGAGATCCGATCATCCCACGATACATAGTGGCATCCACCAGATCCCCATTCTCATCAGGAGCCACATCATGATTTGTGGCGAGTGGGGTACCGGCAGCGGTGACATTTTCCATATCAAAGCGACTAAGAATGTCTCCGACATACTTAGTGTGATGCAGAAATACCGATAGGTCTGATCCACCTGTAATACCAGGAAGAACTTCATTTCTCCCATGGCGCTCATTTCAAATTCTGCCTTCAACACAGATTCGAATTCTTTACATAGATCTTCGTTTCGCGAACCGAAGATAATGTCATCCACATAATTTGCACCATAAGTAAATCTCGTCTCTTTCTTCGATAAACAGCGTGTAGTCAATCACACCCCTGTGAAACCCGTGTTTCAGCAGGTGGGTGGAGAGCTTCTCATACCAGCTCGAGGAGCCTGATGTAGCCCATACAAAGCCTTGTCCAACTTGTAGACTCTGTCCCGATGATAAGGATCTTCGAATCCCTCGGGTTGACTGACGTAGACCTCTTCATGGATTTCCTCGTGCAGGAATGCACTCTTTATATCTACTTGATAGACTTTGATCTTCATGTAAGATGCGTAGGCTAGAAAGATGCAGATTGCTTCCATTCTAGCCACTGGTGCAAAAACTTCATTATAGTCGACTCTTCGACTTGTCTGAAGCCTTGAACAACCAACCGTGCCTTGTTTCTGATAACAACACCTTGGTCATCCTTCTTGCAGCGTAGCACCCATTTGGTGCCTATCTCTTTAACTCCTCTGGGCCGGTCAACGAGTGTCCACACTCCAAGCTTCTTGAACTGTAGCAGCTCCTATTGCATAGCATTGACCCAGGCCTCATCCTTTAGGGCATCGCTTATGTGTTTGGTTCGACTTGAGATACAAAGAATTTGAAGCCCCATCATTCACGTAGCCCTTTTCCATATTGAAGCGTAATCAGCAGAATACAACTGATTTCTCGTCTGCACGCCGGAGTGTAGATCTCCAATGATAGTCTCCGGCGGATGATTCGTACTGATCCTAGTAACAGGTGTCGTAGGGATGACAACTTTAGTATCCAAATTTGTGACAGGATGTTCAGTATCCGTATGTCTAGATGCATGTTCAGCAGCTGATGAGCTTCCCTCTTGATCAACATTTTGCTCAAGGCCTGTCTCAGCGGCCTCTTCCTCATCTGATGAGTCATCACTCTCGTCCTGATCAGCTGTTGAAGATCCAGATGAACCACTCGCAGGAGTTGTATTGCTAGTATCTAGATTCGGTGTGTTTAGAGCATCGTGCATCATCTGAGTAGAATTTCTTCATCTGAATCTATCTGAGGAAGATTGAATGATTTGAAAAGGCCATCGTAGTCGAAGAACAACGATGAACCTTTTCCAGCAGGGGGGATGGTGAATCGCTGTACGTCGACATTGCACCATACTTCGACCTAACCTGTTGAGTTGTTGTAAACTCGTTTGTCTGGTATGCTGTATCCTAGAAAGATCCCCTGATCTGCCTTTCCACTGAACTTGCCCTCCGGAGTTTTCTTCAGTAACGTACATGGAGCTCCGAATGGTTCCAGATACTCCAGGTTAGGTTTACGTTTCTGAAGCAACTCATAGCACCTTCCCATGCCTTTTGACAACTGACACATGATTAAGTGTGTAGCATGCGTTGGCAATAACTTCATTCTAGAACTGCACTGGCAGCTTTGAATCTGCCAACATAGTCCTGGCAGTCTCCATCAAGCTCCTGTTCTTCCGCTCAGCAACTCCATTCATCTGTGGTGTGTATGCAGAGGTGAACTGATGAACAATTCCCTTTTCTTTGCAGAAAGCATCCATCCACTGATTCTTGAACTCTGTTCCATTGTCTGAACGAATCTTCCTAACCTTCAGCTTGTAGAGAGACTCCAGTGTAGTAACGAGCACCTTGAATGACTTAAAGGTTTCTGACTTTGCTTTCAGAAACATCACCCAGGAGAACGTGAGTAGTCATCTGTGACTACAAAGCAGTACCAGTCTCTGGCGATACTCTTCGTGCTGAACAGGACTGAATAGATCCATATGCAATAGCTCCAGGGGCATCTTGATAGAATTGACATGCTTGGTCTTGTGAGATTTCCTGGTCTGCTTTCCCTTTTTGCATGAGACACAAAAATCAGGAAGTTTGAAGTTCTTAAGGGGAACTCCATCAACTAAGTTGTTATGAATCAGATGATTCATCTTCCTTGATTAATGTGTCCCATTCTCTTATGCCATGAGATGGAATCCTTCTCTATAGCTTTAGACAAAAAGCATTGAACAGTAGACACACTAGTAGAAGCATTAGACATATCTAGAACATACAGGTCATTATACCTAGATGCTGACATTAATACCTGCTCCTCTCTGGATCTCCATCTCTTTCTTAGAATGTAACACTTCCGATTGTCAAACCTAACTTTAAAGCCCTTGTCACATATCTGAGACACTCAAAGCAGATTGTTTTCCAATTGTTGAACAAAATTAACTTTATCAAACCTTACCTTTGCATTACCTATTTCTCCTTGTGCGGTAATGTATCCTCCTTTTTTTCCAGCAAAGAAACGTGCCCCCTTTAATTTGTTGACATTGTAAAGTAGAGACAGATTTCCTGTCATGTGCCTGGATGCTCTGCTATCAACTATACCATGTGTTGGTGAAGCACTATAGCGGACAACCTGCACATAATAGAAAATGATTAGTTAAGGAGGGGGAACCACCTTGACTGGCTGGGTTTCCCAGAGGCATCACACATTACGAACTCAACCCACTGTCCTTTATCAGTAGGTGGGACCCAACCTTCAACTTATCTATGCTTTCAGACACTTCAGATGTTTTGGCTTTCACAAACCATCCTTGGAAAGGATTGTTTGTGGTAAACCGATGACTGATTTACCAGTTTGAACCTTAGGTTTAGTTTCAAAAACATGTTTCACCTCAGGCATCACAGACTTGCCAGTGACTTGTCTGTGTTGTCTGTGGCGTTGAGGGGAGGTAAAAGCCTAGAAGGTGTTTTAGACCTAACAGTGTTTTAGATCTAACGGGAGTCTTAGATCTCTGTTTTAAAAACTATTTAACTTCATTGTCTAGTTCAATTTTAATTTTGGGTGTGTGATAATCGTGGACAGTTTGAAGAGATGTGATCGTGTTGTCCACAAGTATAGCATGATCTCCTTTCAACAGGACTAGGAGATCTCTTGTGGGGCGGTGAGTAAACTTCAGGTACTGACTTTTGGTCTCACTCCTTTGATTTTCACCTTCCTTGACAAATTTTACTTGTTTAACATTATGGGGGTTTTGTCTTTGAAGATGATGTTATCTTGCTAACCGGTTAGTTTGAGTGGTTTTGGAAATCTTAGGTTGTGTGGTAGCAGATTTGAACCTAACCCAATAGATGCTTGAACATTCTCTTCCACCCGTTTTGAGTGATGGTTTACCAGTTTTGCCTGATGTTGATGTTGTCTGATCAGGAGCCGGAGGAGCAGTTTAACTGCTGTGTCCGGATCGCTGACCAGAGGAGTAGTCACCACATGGTCCTTATTGGATTATTATTAATAGGACGTTGTTTGTGTTCAAAAGGATCTCATGTTATGGAAGCACAACCTTATACCCAACCCTTCCCGTTGTTACGTTCCTTAATCAAGTTTTTCAAAATATGGAAGAACTAGCTAGACTGTGGAGTTTTTGCTTTAAAGACTCATTTCAACTTGCAAAATAGCTCTATCCTTTTAGTTTCCTCCATTGTCTTTAAATAAAACTTTATATCATTTCCTTGGTTAAACACAACAACCTTAGTTTCTTTTAGTTGTTTCTTTAATGCTTCAATTTTCTCCTTATAGCTGCTCTCGTTTTGTTTTAACACTCTATTTGCCTCAGTGCATAATTTAAGTCTTTTACGAAGTTATCATTATGATCTAATAACCTAGCAAATTTCAGATCAATGCTTTCCCTAAATTTATCACATTCAACACAGCATGTTTAATAAACTGATCATCTTTGATTCTACCTGTGCAGATGTAGACGTTCCGCCATGAAAGCATTTTGAGGTTCCAGTTGTGCTTCAGATTCAGTATTCAGTTCATTTTCAACAAGTTGATTAACAGCAGCTAATGTCTCATCCACATCAGCAATGTCAAGCTCAACTGAGTTCTCCCCCTCACTCACTCTGAGTCTTCATTCAGATCTTCAACAGATGCAATGTTGGCTTCACCATCAGTTAAGAATCAGAAGGACCAGTCCTGTCCTTCATCACCTTGAGCAACCATTGCCTTTGAATCACTGCTTGTTGAAGCTGTCTTTTTCTCTTTATCCTGTTTGTTGAAGGACGAGAACGGGTTCCCATTGCCAGTCTTCTTCGGTTTGACTCATTCCCGCTTGAAGTGGCCTTTTTCACCACAGTTGAAACAGGTGACTTTAGACATGTCGAATCCAAAAGTAGTATCTTTGGTAGCCACCAGATTCTGTCCTGTCTTCTTTACAAACTTCTTTGCTCGTCGCACCGCACTTGCGAGAGAACACATTATGTCCATTATTTCCAGTTCATTTTCATCCACCTGCTCATAGTCTTCATCAGCCAATAGGCAGTTCCCAATCATTCCTGCAACCAAACCATCATAAGAATGAACCACAGCAGCAAGTAGGTCCATGTGCTCCTTAGCCACTTCCACAGTTACTTTGCCCAGATTTTCTGTCACTAACTTCGTCGATTGAGCAACTGTAGGACTTTGTTGAACCCCTGATGAAACATGTGACTCACCACCAGACGATGAGCTCTGACCAGTTGCAGATGATGCATTAGATACAAATGCAGTCTGCAGAGGGGCACTAGTAGATTTTGCAGTTGGAGTAGGAGTAACGTTGTAGAAAGATGGATCCTGAGTGTATGCTCCCTTCTTTGTCTTGAACTTGTGTCTCACCTCTTCTTCTCTCAGTTTCAGGATGAAATCATTGATATCCAAGTCTCCAGCACTGAGTTATATCTTAGAATGGAAATGAATGAATCCCACTTCTCTGGTAGCCATCAGCTAAGCTTGCCACTTTTCTTCTTTAGATGTTTTAACACCATGAGTGTGAAGTTTACTCATCAAATGGTAGAAGCGATCTATGATATCATCGAAGCTTTCATTCCCAATAGAAGAGAAATTATCAAATTCTTTCTTCAACGCTTTAGCCTTCAGTGACTTTAGTGTTGAATTACCTTCATATCTCTTCTCAAGAGCCTCCCGTAACTTTTTGCTCTACTTATATTCTGAATATTGATGAAATATGTCTTTGGGAATTGACTGGGTCAACATAGCGTAGGCTTTCTTCTCTGCATTATAAGCAACCTTTTGTGCATCACTTAGTCCACTCAAAGTAAGGGGTATACCATCAGCACCAACTGGCATATTGTAGCCAGTTTCAATAGCATTCCAGAGATTGTATCCACTCCATTAAGATGAATCTCAAACCTTTGTTTCCATTGAGGAAATCATCAAGAGACAATAGCTTAGGTGGTTTATTTTGGTTCCCGATCTCATTTTCCAATAGCAAAAGGTTCTGGATCCTGGAGTCCTCCCTGCTGAGAATGCAAAGTTCTCAGAGTCCATAATGAAGTAGTCTTAACTTGAAAACCAAACTGTGTATGCGACTGAAATGGGCGACTGAAGGACGACTGAGACAATCAATGTGCGATTGAGCTGAGTCGTACGACCGGGCAGGCGATTAGGATAGTTGTGTGAATTAGCAGAATGACTGGGACAATCGTGCGATTGAACAAGCGATTGAACTAGGCGATTGGAGTTCAGTCATACGATTGAGTCAATCGTGCAACTGAGACTGCTGACTTCGAAATTTTTCAACCTTTTTCACACAATTCGACCAAAAACACGATTTTGAATACCCTAGACGGCTGCAACTCGAAAAAGACTCAATTTTCAAAGCATGCACACGTAAAAACTGGATTTTGAGGAGAAAGAACGGATCTTTCGCTTAAAAAACATTGCCTTTTTCAAAAATGATTGAATCCACGAAGAATCAAGAGCCAAAGCTCTGATACCACTTGTTAGGACCGTGTACGGACGGAGTACTAATTGATTCTACGTGAAACCGAATCAAATAGCGCGGAATTCTATTTGATTGGCGATCCAATCAGGGAGAACGTTAATCGGATCAAACCTAACGATTAGAATACATTAAGAATGAAGTAGGAATGATCTGAAACATTCTATGAACTTGGAAGGGACGCTCTGTGCGAACGGGGACATCTAGGGTTGTGAATTCTCGAAGTGTTATGTCTTTTTCACGAATTAAGTGGTATTTATAGGTTACAGCTTTCATTCGTACGACTGAGCCAAGCGACTGGCTCAGTCGTGCGACTGCGTCATACGATTGATTCATTCGTACGACTGAGTCAGTCTTATGACTCAATCGTGCGATTGATTCAATCACCTGGTTCAGTCGTGCGATTGGCCCATTCGCATGGTCCAGTCGTGCGACTGAATCAGAATACTTAGTTAAACACATTCTTGAGCCTTTAATGATTCAGAACTATGTCTAACAACTGTAAACCTATATAACATGTTCATATAAGCGTGTAACAATAAATAATATTAATAGATATAACATTAAACAACCAACAAACATTAAACAACCAATAAACGTTCACAGAAGAGTTTTTCATTGCATAGATTCAACATTACATATGTGTTACAAGATGAAAGTCTATTACATTGAAGCTCACTAGACTAGAACTAGGAACATGTGTACTAACAGTTCTTAACGTTTGTTTCATCGTTGGATTGAACAGGATATTCGTTCTCACTGGTTGGATCGCCAACCAAATAGGATTCCGTACTATTTGATTCGGTATCACGCAGAATCCGTTAGTACTCCGTACGAAATCGGTCCTAACAAGTGGTATCAGAGCAGTATACCATACAGGTCGATCCAGCAGGCGTTCAGGGAGAACGCCATAGTTGACAGATCTACAGAGCCCTACTACATTAGGAGTTCTATCTTTGGGGAAGATATCCAGATCAGTGAAGAGGATATCAGGCGAGTCTTGGACTTGGGTGATGATGGTGAACACCCAACCAAGCTGCATCCCCTAACGATACGGGGATGCTTCCTTAGGATCAAGTACGCCGGCCATATCAACGCCGGCATGCTTAACAAGAGTAACATGTGCCCACAATTCAAATATTTGGCACATGTGATCCAAAAGTGCATAGCCTCCAGGAGAGGAGGATTCGATGAGCTATCTGATTAGATCCAAAATGCTTATGTGGCTTTAGCATTGAACCATCCGTTCAGCTTCTCACGCATGTTCTTTACTTATCTGGTCGAGAACATAGAAGCCAAAGGGAAAGAGAGATTTTGCATGTACCCACAGTTTTATACAGATGATGATTGACGAGAAGCTTCCTCACCTTCCCAAGGAGAAGGATGATGCAGTGTCTTTGGAAGTTATGGACGACATCACCTTAGGAAGGATAAAGGTCTACCAGGGGAAACAGGTGAAGCCCCCGGTTAGGAGGTTGTTCGGCCACCTGGCCAGGGAGCATTACATGGCGCCGGCTCGTAAGACATGGTGTCACGACGATAGCGACTCAGATGTTGAGCCAGTTTTGGCTTCTGTTGATGAGGAGGATGATGACGACGATGACGATCAAGGTGGTAGAGATACAGGCCCTAGTGAAACAAGGGCCACTGAAACTTCCCCTACGTCTCCACCACCCACACATGTAGTTCCTCAGCTCACGGTGGATTGGAGCAGGCACCCATCCATCAACACTTTCTTCCAAATCATGAAGATGAGGAGTCCGATGAGGAGTCCCTCACAAGGACAGTTGGTAGCCGTGTGGTTACTACCGATTGGGGTATGGAGGCGGTTGGAGGACGCCGGGCTGGGGTTGAGGGTACTGACACCGCTGATCCTACCTACACACCTCCCCAGCCAAGCCCAGGGGGAGCCCAGAACTCTAAGGGCTCACGATTGAAGAAGATGACACAGTCACATGCAAGAAGGCCAAAAGAAGACGTATAGTGCTGATGACCTCTCCTACCACCACAGCCACTACCTCCACCATCCCTACCACACCTACCACCACCACAGCCACTACATCCACCATTCCATTCACAACTACCACCACCACTATAGCTACCACCATTCCACACAACCTCATCCATTCCACCACACAACCACTACCACCATGACTCCCACATATACTACATCCACTACTCCACCCACTACATCATATACCGGACCTTCAACCTCATCAGTACCACCACTGGGATCTTTTTTGCCCAACGTTGGGTTAGAGGAACCGCTTGCCAGTCTCAACCGTATGGTTCTCAAACTGCTCGCAACTGACTATATTCGAGTGAACCAGATGAATCAGTTGATGGTTGTCAACACTGCGCAGGGCAAGAAGATCACCCTGCTGACCGAGAAGACAGCAGCTCAAAGTCAACAAATCGCACATCTGACTGAGAAGGAAACTGCCTTAAGAGAGATAGTTCAAGAGCTCACCGTGCCTTAAGCATACAGAGTTATCTTTTGATGGCATCGGTGAAGCGAATTGAGGATGTTGAGAAGAAAAACAAGAAGCTACGCCTAAGGCTAAAGGGAACAAAGGGCGAGCCTCTCAAGATCAAAGGTGATGGTGATGATGATGATGATGATGACGAGTCATCTGATGGTGATGAGTCTGATGATGATGAGTCTGATGATGATGATGATGATAATGATGATGATGATGATGTTGAGGGAGAGGAAGTGGAAAGGGCAAAGAGAGAGGTGATGAGGATGAGCCTGAAGGTGATGCATCTGCATCAGCCTCAGATCCAGCGGCTTAAGAACGGAGGACAAAACAACATCAAGAATCAAGACCGTCTACCTCAGCTCCTCAGGCTAAAGAGCCAAGTGACAAAGACTAGAGTAATGATTAGTTGTCTTAGCTTTTGATTATCTTTTGTACCTGAATTATGTATTACACTAATGTAATTAATGTTTTTCAATGTTTATTAATGTAAATGAATTGATTATTGATATGTTTGTGTGGTTTTGAATGTTTAAACAAACAGATGAATCTCAACAGACTGATGAGCACGACGTCGCACCCCTTCAGCAAATCAAGACTCAGCTAACAATGATTCTTGATTTGCAAGGGATCATGTGACGATCTGTGAGCTACACACCCGATGAGGGAGAGATCATTCATGATCTCACAGATGAGCAGCTGGCCAATATGTTCATACTGAACCCGGATGAGCTCGTCAAGGATGCTCCCGAGGTTGATGTCATGATTGATGAAGAGCTGTAGGGCGTCAATGAGATTGATATCGAGGATATCACTGCACAAGAGTATCCACAGTACACTGACGAACAGGGAAATGTTATCCCCGATTTGGGTGAAACATTTGGCAGTGATTCATTTGGAGCTGTTGATGCTAAAGAGAAAGAGAAGGAGAAAGAAGAAGGGAAAGCCGAAGCCTCGGACACTGATGTTGATATCAAGAAGGCTGAGTGGGCTGTGTGCTTAGAAGAAATGAGAGCCCAGTGACAACCGCTAAAGTCTAACGCCTACACCAACTCTAAAGAGTTAAGAAGCATCAGAAGGTGTCTGGCAAGATCATTAGTTGGGCTTATTTTAAAGACTTGGATGTGTACGCTGTGAAAAGAGAGAAGGGAATAGTGTACTTCAGATACCCACATGATCTGAAGACTCTCCCTGGTTTTGACTTAAACAGGCTTGCCTGTTTAGACATTTTGTACGCCAACACCAGAAAGATGTCGGTGTGGTTTGAGATGGTGTTAAAGAGAAAATACCACACCAGGTGGGTCAACTACAGGCCTCAACATCCTAAACGCTTCATAAATAAGACCGAAGTTGATCCACATACTGGAAAGCCTAAGGTAGTGCTGAAGTGGAGTCCTCCGCGCACAATGTCAAAGATCCCATTATGGGAGATGCCTCAGGACTTCACTCCACACTTTAAATGGTGGTATTACGACTGGCGAACGGGTGAAGCGGTCATAGTTTTGCACAAAGATGCTCAGATTGAGACTATCCGGGTGATTGACCCTATGTGGCTGACCAACTTGTTCAAAGACGATGTCTACACTCTATACAAGTGGCCACTATTCTATGATACGCAGGACATTGTACAAGCTCTATAGTTCCAACATGTCATACAACTCTGCTTTGCATTCGAGATACATGCAGGAGTTACAAGAGAAGAGAAGTACAAGAAGTTCCAAGAACATGTGTAGAATGTTAGACAATAGAGTAAACTAGGTCCAAGGGGGAGTTTGTTGATACATATTGATGTAACTAGTTTATGTTCTGAAATGTAAAAGTCTTTCACGTCTTACATATATGTAGTCGATGTAATGATTGAATGAATGATATATGAAGTGCATTGTGATGTTAATTTTTGTTTGATTATGTCATGATGTCATTAAATAATGAATGTGTTGCACGTGTATGAACTAACTATATAGGTTTGATGTTGTTCTACATGGTTCTAAGTCAATAAGAACTTAGAAGTATGTTTAACTTATCCATGTGATAGTTCATGCTAATAGACCATGCTAATGGATCATAAGCATGAATATATCATGCTTATGAGTTGCACGATTGAACCAGAAGACTGGATCAGTCGCACAACAGAGACATAAGATTGAGTCAGTCGCACGACTGAACCTTCAGTCGTGCGTATGAGTCAATCCCATGATTCAGTCGCACGACTGAACCATGCTAATGGTTCAGTCGTACGAATGATGACAGAAACCTATAAATACCACGTAATTCATGGAAAACACAACACTTCGAATACCTACGTACCATAGCTGTGCAGAGCGTACCAAATCGTCAATCCAAGTTCATAGTTCGTTTCTGATCAATTCTTATTTCTTCTTAACGTTTGTTTCATCGTTGGATTGATCAGGATATTCATTCTCACTGATTGGATCACCAATCAAATAGGATTCCGCACTATTTGATTCGGTATCATGCAGAATCCGTTAGTACTCCGTACGAAATCGGTCCTAACAGTATATATATGTATATATGTATGTACACACACATATATATAATTATCATCACCTGCACCCTAACTCCTTTCCCTTCCTTTGACAAGCACCATAACCTTACTACCCCATCATCACCATAGCACAATGACCATGCTTATCCACTTCCTCTCTCTGTGTATATAATCACACTACTATGTCAAATATATATTCTATTTGAGAGAAAAAGATAAGGAAAAGATGCTATGCCACATGAATCCTACAAATGAAGGAAAAGTCTTATATGAGTTATACGAATTGGGCAAACTTGGCAAAAAGGAATCATCAGCTACTAATACAACTGAATCAAAGGAAAAGAAGTCAAAAAGTAGAAAGAAGTCAATGTGAGAAAGAAAAAAGGTAACAAAGCGATTAGATGGGGGAGAAAAGAGATAAGAGAAAAGGGGTTGCAAATAACTCGAAGGGATGTTGTGCCGCCTAGGTATGCATATGGATCTACCTTGGGATTTGTCTTTATTTTTATAGGATCTGCTACTCCAACCAACTCTCCCTCTCTCATTCAACTTTACCCAAATCACCCGAACTACCATCAAACCACCACTCTTTAACCCTTCCATTGCCTTCTATAGCCACCCTAGGCAATAGTGTAAACCACCGTTGCACCATTGTTTTCCATACGAACCTGTTAGGTCTGATGAGGCTGGTGCAACCAAAACCCAATACTTAGCTTTATTTTGGGACATCTACAATGAACTTTTGAAGACCATGCTGTATTTCCGAAGCCAAGTCAAAGCCTTCCGAAGCCAAGCAAGAAGAACTTCCGAAGAGAGTTACTCTTCGGAAGTACCATGAAGACCAAGATAGGAAGCACCTGATTCTGAAGAAGTCGTTTCTTCCAAAGCCAAAGTGGCTTCTGAAGACTTCATGTCTTCCAAGTACACTTACCTTCGAAAGAACCAACTGTAACTAGTGGACAAAAGTAAGGTACCTGTCAGTATAGTCAACTACTTTACTGACAGACTGCATGGAGCTTATCCATGCGGGTATGTTTGACCTTACTTTATCCACTGTTCATCCATCTTAGAATGATACAGTCACCATACTTAGTTGGTGACAAAAGGTAAGTCATAGACTTGTCATGACTACCAAATTATAGGATAATACTTTATCTTAGTTAACATACTTTTAGCAACTGTAGAGTTTTGTCTAGTTGTATTTTCCAGCTGATTTTCCAAGTATAACTGCCTGTAGATAGTAGTATATATAGTTCTACTTGTAAGCTCATAATAAGAAGTGCTAAGACATAGTCTTGTAATCTTTAAGTTGAGAATTTATATATACAAGTATCTTGAAAACTTATCTTTATGTCTTGCTTACTTAATATATTACTATCAACTCTTAGAGCATTCTGTTATCATCATCTGAGTGATATCAAGCGAGTTTAAGAGAGAATCATTGTGCTGAGTGACTTTTAACGATCCTGCAATTGGTATCAGAGCATGCAGGCTCTTGATTGTGAGATCTAACCATCCCAAATCACCCTTGTTTCTTCAAACTTACTCACTCAACCAAAATGACCCTTAATCAGAAGTCTGTTGAACCAGAAATTGGAACCATGACCAAAGCTCCCATTATCACCCCTGATAACTTCAGGCGCTGGTATCAACGCATTGAAGGATTCATCAGGTATAAATACTCTCGTATGTAGAAGTCCATTACTCATGGACCCTACAAACCAAAAGTGCCTTCATCAACTGGAGATGGTGCCATGATTGAAAAGGAAGTCAAAGACTACTCTGATGAAGACTACAAGAAGATGGACATTGATAGCAAAGCTATGACTGTCTTGCTCACTGCCATACCAAACTCGATCATGACAGGTTTTGAGCATTGCACTATAGCCATTTGAAGTTAATGTACTCTGGTTCCTCAGAATCCAAAGAGTCTAAGAAGGATGCTGTAAAGAAACAGTTCGAGAACGTCACCTAAATTGACGGTGAAAACTTGAGCCAATAATACTTTAGATACATGGATCTGATAGCATCTTTGCATTCCATGAGTGTAACTCTTGAAAAGAGAGACACAGTAAAGAAATTCATGAGGGCTCTTCCTTGTGAATGGACTATCTATTGTGTTTCTATTAGGAGATCTAAAAATATTAGAACACTCACTATGACTGAACTATATGGAATCCTAGATGGATACCGTATGGAGGGGGAAAATCTAAACAAGCGGTAGATGAATGGCAGCTCAACCACCCCTGTCAGCAATGCTCTACATGTTGCTGAAGGTGCAAGAACTACCCAGTCCCAGATGTACCTAACTTACAACCAACAGCCATCATATTCATCTGGGCCTTACATCACTTTCCCTGAGACACCCAAGTGCCAACAAGCTCAACAAGGTCCTTTTCAGGAAAATTGTGCTTTTGTCATAGGAAAGGAACACTCTAGTGATCTCCAGTTCTGTTTTGATGATTTGGAGTGTTTCAGGCCAGATAATGTTGAATACATGGACATTATTCAACAAATGGCTCTTCTTACCTACAAAGCAAAGAAGTTCTACAAGAGAACTGGAAGGCAATTCCCTCAGAACCCAGCAAGTAGCAAATTCGGGTTTGACAAGTCAAAGGCTAAGTGTTACAATTGTAATCAACTTGGTCATTTTGCAAGGGAATGCAAGGTTCCCAAATCTAATCCTGGAGCAGCCTAAGCCTCTTAACATCATGCTACCACACAAGCTGCAACCAAGTCAACAGAGCAAACTGCAGTTGTTGCTCAAGAAGTTGATTGGAGCTTTATGGTGCAAGATATCACTCTTGCTCAAGCTCTCATGGCCGGCACAGATGATACCAAGGTATGTGAACATCTCTGTACTTCTGACTGTGTAACTAAAGTTAAGTTGTACCAGGACTACAATTTGAAACTAAAATCTGATATTGAGTCTTTAAACATACTAAAATCTGATTTTAAAAGAGCAGAATCTGACAATAAATTATAAATTGAAGAGTTAGAAAACACTACATCTACTTTAAAACATGAGCATTCCAACTACAGGGCTCAAATAAAAGACTTAGTTTCAAAGTTGGTTGTGGCTCAAGCCCAGCTAGTGTTAGGACCGTGTACGTACTGAGTACTAACTGATAATGCGTGAAACCAGATCAAATAGTGCGGAACCCTATTTGATTGGTGATCCAATCAGTGAGAACGATAATCTGATCAATCCTACAATGAAACAAACGTTAAGAACAAACAAGAATTGATCAGGAACGAACTATGAACTTGGATTGATGAACAGGGACGCTCTAGAGTGCTAGGGTACGTAAGTATTCGAAGTGTTTTCAATTGTTATGTTTTTCCACGAATTAAGTGGTATTTATAGGTTTACATTCATACGACTGAACCATTAGCATGGCTCAGTCGTGCGACTGAATCATGCGATTGAGTCATACGCACGACTGAAGGTTCAGTCGTGCGACTGAGTCAGTCTTATGTTTCAATCGTACGACTGATCCAGTCTCCTGGTTCAGTCGTACGACTGGTCTATAAGCATGATGAATTCATACGTATGGTCCATTAGCATGGACCATTAGCATGAACTATCAAACAACATCAAACCTATATAGTTAGTTCATACACGTGCAACACATTCAATATAATGATATCATGACATAATCAAAATATAAATCAAACATCACAATGCACTTTATATCAGTCATTCAAACCATTACATCAATTACACATGTGTAAGACATGAAAGACTTTTACATTCAAGCTCACAAACTAGGTACATTAACATGTATCAACAGCTAGTAATAGCTGAGGCTGAAGCAAAGAAGTATGTTATCCAAGAGCATAACTTCAACAACATTCTTGCATCTACTTCTCACTCAAAGGAATGTTATCAAAACAAGAGTGGGTTAGGAACCAATGAAATTGCTCTACCACATTCTTATGTGTCTATTAGACAACCAATATGTGGTACTGATGAGCAAGAGGTTCCAACTGTTGACCCACCATCTATTGAGAAGATGAGTGATGCAAAAATGGTTACCACCGCCACCACAGAGAAGGAGAAGGTAGAAAACCTCATCCCCTCAGCTGAAAGCAAATCTCTTACCACCAAACAAAGAAACAACAAGATTCAAGCAGCCAAAAGAACTACCCAAAAGGTGGATGAGTCCAAAATGAAAATTGACCCAAGGCAAAAGGTTTTTTCATCTCAGCTGGATTTCAAGTGTTTGGAATCTCAGATTCAGGACAGGAGTATAGAACTAGTACTCCTATCCAACTGAAGGATCTGAAGCAAAAAGCAAAAGTTGTTGAAGAGAACAAGAAGACCAATAAGCAATAGCCTGCATGTCCTACCAAAACAAACGTTGAATGCATAATGTGTGGTCTGCACAACCACATGGCCAAAGACTGTTTCTACAATCCTGCAAGCACAGATTATGCAAACAAGGTAAAGAAAGGAGCAGCCAAGGAAGGTCTCACATTTGGACCACATAACAGGGCCCAAATGTTAAAGAAAGGAAAGCAATCTTTCGAAGCAATGTTGCTTTCGGAAGAAACATCTTCTTCCGAGAAGAAAGTAGCTTCGGAAGACAAACCAAAAAGGGTTCCGAAGAACAAGAAAGCACCTCTCTAACCTTCTGAAAAGAAGACTACTTCAGAAGAAAAGGTTGTGAAAGCTTCTTCCAAAAAGAAAGAAGCTTCGGACAAATGCTCTGCTACCCAAGCTTCATCAAGCTCATCTTCAATGATCAACCAAAGGATGGAATGGAAGATCAAGAAGATGTTGCAGCCCAACCTCCTCTTCCCAAACCATTATTGAACCCCCATGCTTACACTTTGGTTCAATTATGCTATCATCATTGGAAGAACGTAAGACCAACAAGGCCTGGGTTTCCAATAAAAACTAATTGTTTCACCTTTGTGCAGGGATATCCATATGATAAAAATGGAAATATTTGGATAGTGAATAGTGGATGCTCAAGGCACATGACTGAAACAAGGTTCTCCTATAACAATTTGAGCATTTTGATGGAAGTCCTGTGTAGTTTGGAGGTGAAGCCGGAGGACACATATCAGGTGGAGGTTATGTATCCAATGGTAAGCTAAAATTTGACAAAGTTAACTTTTTCAAACAGCTTGAACACAATTTACTAAGTGTTTCTTAATTCTATGATCAAAAGCACCAGATGTTTTTCACAGAACATGAGTGCATCATTCTCAAACCTGGGATGACAATTCCTCAGGTATTGGTGCTTCTTAGATCTCCTAGGAGAGGGAATATGTATAAGCTGGACATGAATAATGCTTCTCCTTTGGGTGAAGTATCATGCTTTCTTTCTAAAGCAAATGGTGATGAGTCCACTCTATGGCATAAGAGAATGTGCCATGTCAACTTCAAGACCATGAACAAGTAGGTCAAGAATGACTTGGTACATGGTGTGCAAAAGAAGGAATTTATTTGTAGGGATAATTGTGTTGCTTGCCTGAAAGGAAAGCGACACAAAGTACCTCATAAATCCAAAGAAGTTAACTCTATCACCACTACATTATACATGTTACACATGGATCTCTTTGGTCCTACAAGTATAATGAGCTTTGGAAGGAAATCATACTGCCTTGTGATTATTGATGATTTTACTAGATATATATGGGTTTTCTTTTTAAGAACTAAGGATGAAACTGCTGAAACTCTAAAATCTTTTATTCTTAAAATTAAGAACCAGATAGATCATAAGGTAAAAATATTAAGAAGTGACCAAGGGACTGAATTCAATAATCAATTTCTTGACTCATTCTGTAATTTTAAGGGAATCACCAGACAATACAGTGCTCCTAGAACTCCTTAACAGAATAGTGTTGCTGAGAGGAGAAATAGGACACTTATTGAGGCCGATAGGACTATGTTAGCTGATTCAAAGCTGCCTCTAACATTGTGGGCAGAGGCAATCAACACTGCATGCTATGTGCAGAATAGAGTTGTTATAGTTAAGCCTCATAGTAAAACCCCTTATGAACTATGGAACAAGAGACCACCTTTCTTTGGCTTTCTTAGGTCCTTTGGTAGCAGGTGTACCATACTTAACAAAAAGGACAATTTAGCAAAATTTGCTGAAAAGTCGGATGATGTTATCTTTGTTGGATACTCTTCAAGCTCCAAAGCTTATAGAGTATACAACATTAAGAACTAACAATTTGAGGAGTCATCCAATATTGTTGTGAATGAGCACACTCTTTGTGTTAAGGGGAATGGCCCTGAATATATCTTCAACTTAGAATTGTTTCCCAACTATTCTAAACCTTCTTGTGAGACTGTTTCAGCTGGAACAGGTGGACAAATAGATCCTTATACAGATCAAATGTTTGAGTCGCCAAGACCTCTTCCAAGATCTCCAAGCAGACATGAAGATCAACCTCCCATAGCTGGTAATCCAGAGAGTCTCACCATCTCAAGAACCAATGGAGCATCAACAAGTTGTCAGCCACATGAGCCCCAATCTTCACCAGCAGACAACTTCAGAAATCAACACCAAGCTGATGAAGGCAGTGACTTGGAGGAACAGGAAACTATTGATCCTGCTTCATAGCAACTCATAACTGATGCTGTAAAACATTCATTGAATCAGTCCTCATTGAATGAGTGTGAAACAACAGCTGATGGTGATGTTCACAATCCTAAGCAAAACATCTCTAACTTGTATCTATCTCTGCAACTAGATGTGATTCCTAGGCTCAGGATCCACAATATCCATTCAGCTGAGAACATCATTGGAAATGTCACAGAGGGAGTAAAAACAAGAAGTCAAACCCATCAAGGGAATGTCTGCTTGTATTCATGCTTCCTCTCCCAAATTGAGCCCAAGAAAGTAGAAGAAGCCTTAAAGGACAACAATTGGGTTGAAGCTATGCAAGAGGAGTTACTTCAATTCAAGAGGCAAAAGGTATGGAACTTATGTCCTTTACCAAAAGGCCAAGTCCTTATAGGTACCAAATGGGTGTTTAGGAACAAGAAGGATGATAGAGGTTTGATCATCAAGAACAAGGCCAGACTTGTTGTTTAAGGATACACATAAGAGGAAGGAATTGACTGCACAGATGTTTTTGCACCTGCTGCAAGACTTGAGGCTGTTAGGATTTTCCTCGCTTTTGCAGCATCCAAGAACTTCACTGTCTACCAACTTGATGTGAAATGTGCATTCCTATATGGGGATATTGATAGGGAAGTCTATGTGTGCCAGCCACCTGGATTTGAAGACCCATAACATCCCAACTATGTGTGCAAACTGGACAAGGCACTCTATGGCCTACATCAAGCACCTAGGCTGTGGTATGAGACTTTGTCTTAATTTCTTCTCAAGAATGGCTATACTAGAGGCACCACAGACAAGACATTGTTTATAAAGAAATCTGGTAAGGACATGCTACTCGTACAAGTCTATGTGGATGATATCATATTTGGTTCCTCAAATGACCAAATGTGTAAACACTTTGAGATCACCATGAGGAAGAAGTTTGAAATGAGTTCAATGGGCAAGATGGATTTCTTCCTTGGAATTCAAGTGAAGCAGATGAATGAAGGGATTTTCATTAGTCAATCTAAGTATGTTAAAGAAACCTTAGAGAGATTTGAGATGAAAGATTGTAAGCCAGCCAGGACACCTATAGCCAGAAATCACAATCTATGTACTGACTCTGAGGGGGAGGATACTGATCAACATCAGTACAGGGCAATTATTGGGTCTCTAATGTACTTGATCGCAAGTAGGCCTGATATCATGTTTGTAACTTGCATTTGTGCAAGATATCAGGCTGCTCCAAAGGTGTCCCACCTGGTTGCTGTCAAAAGAATCCTTAGATACCTCAAAGGAGCTCCCAAACTAGGACTCTGGTATCCCAAGAATAAGGATTTCAACCTCTATGGTTACATTGACAGTGACTATGGAGGCTACAACATCAACAATAAATCAACGTCAGGAGGATGTCAATTTCTTGGTGGAAGAATTATTTTATGGCAGTGTAAGAAGCAAACCTGTGTGTCTACATCAACTGCTGAGGCTGAATACATTGTTGCTGCTAGCTGCTGTGCTCAACTTCTATGGATTCAAAACCAGATGATAGACTATGGATTCAACTTCATGAATACTCCTATCCACATATACAACAAGAGTGTCATTTCAATCACAGAGAATCTAGTGAAGCACACAAAGACCAAGCATATTGACATCAGGTATCATTTCATTCGAGATATTCATGAGAAGAGTCTCATAAAACTTGTTAAAGCTGATACAAATGAACAATATGCTGACCTTTTCACAAAGACATTTGATGAACAGAGATTTAAATATATAATTACAGCTATTAGGATGATCAACCTTGATTGAATCTATTTTTAAAACCTTTGTAAATATGCCATGGCCTTTTGTCTATTGATTACAATCTAAGCTCTGTTATAGAAGTATTCTTCACAAAATTGTCTAAGTAAAAATTATTCCGAAGAGGAATTTAGCTGCGGAAGAATTCTCTCAGTCTTCCGCAGATAAATTCTTCTAACTGTTTCTCTTCCGTATAAGTTTTTGCCTTCGGAAGACTTTTGATCAAGTATCAAAAATTTCTTCCGAAGCCCTTTAACTTATGTTCTCGAAAGCAATCCCTATGACATCATTTACCTTTGGAAGAAAAGATTTGCTTCAGAAGAAACACTTTGAGGAATTCACAAGTGTTTGTCCTCGGAAGCAATTTAACCCTCAGAAGAAATATTACTGTAACGGAAACATTTTCAGGCCCCACTCTGTAAAAAGTGAAATTTTGTCGGCAAAAAGAAATGATGTTGGATTATTTAAATGGATTTATCTTGCTGCCTAAATCTTATCACAAACCTATACTGTCTTTTCACATCTTTTCACCCTATTCGATAAGATTTTTTTATTCCATTTATACACAACCTCCGACTATCTTACTTTTCTTACCGTTACAAAATACCCACCTTCCAGAGTAACACTTCCCAAAAATCTGCAATAAACATCATCTTCTTCATCCACTTCTCCACTCAACCAAATTTCTAAAACAATGGCTCTTAATCCCTAACATAATCAGGTCGCGCTCCTTGATTCCACCAAGGATACCGACTATGCCCCAATCTTCCAATTTCTAACCCAGTCAACATATTTCACCGCCCTCACCGTAAACCCAACTGTTTACTCCAACCATAAGGCTGAATTCTGGGCCAATGGACGGAGTGAAATTTTGAATAACCAGCGGGTTATTCGATCAATGATAAGCGGCCAAGAGCTAATCATCTCTAAAACCACCATTTGAGAGCATCTGGAGCTCCACGATGCAGGTGCCCCTGTGGATTTCCCCAAAACAGACTTGGAAGAAACTTATATTCAAGTGGGTTATGGAGGAAATTTGCAGAGGTCGACTGTATGATCTCAGGTGTCTGGTCATTGGAATGGTGAGGAACCGAAGGTTCAACTACTCCAAGTTTATGCTGATGAACCTAATCAGCAATCTAACTAGGGATTCTCCCGGTTCATCCAGCACTTCATAAACTGTGAGTTGGATCAAGAATGATTACATCTTGGTCAACCACTGTCGGTTCCTCACATGAAGCCTGGTATCTTCAAGATTTTGAAGAAGGTTTCATCAAATTTCACTGGCAGGTTCACTGATCTGCCCCAAGGTATGTTTAAGCCAATGGCTCATGGTGACATCCCTGCCAACCCAGCAGGTGATGAGCCCCCACGAGATTCACCCATCATCCGTCATCCCATACAGCTCACTTATCATAGACGCCCAAATGAGCCCTTGATCAAGCTACTCTGATTGATGAAGTCCTCTCTCTTCAACCCAAAAAGACTAGAGTGGAAACATGGGCTCCCACTCAGTCTGAGGTCTCAACTTCCTCACATATAGACCTCAATGTCATGGTTGAGTCTCCTCATTCTCAACCAGACGAGCCCACTTACCAAGCCTTCAGCCCTCAGGTTGAGTCACGACACTCTCCTGAGCAGCCAAAAAGGGACACACATATCTTGGAATCCACTGTTGGTGCAGGGGAATCCTTAGGTGATGACCAAGGTCCCGGGTCATTAGATTTATTTGCTTAATCTTTCCTTGACCTTTTAACCCGTCCTGATGATATTATCATGCTATAACAGAGCAGTGAATTTGATCCTTCTCACCACTCTTTTGATCAACAGAGCACTTTGCAGCCTCTGATTTTCAGCCCATATCAGGAACAAAGTACTGAGGTGAGACCCACAGATGTGGAGGGGAATCATGTGGATAGATCTGCCACTACTAAGGGAGCTTCATTAGTCCCTCAGGACAGTGGTAACATTAATCAGACTCTATCCATGGCAACTTTGCACATTCCTATCTCTAAAGAAGACATGGATCAGCAAAGGAACCCTGGGTGCCAAGAAACCACATCAGGTGGTGAGGATGAGCATACTAGGTATGTTATCTCATCTCCCGATGATTCCTCCAATGAGGATGAGGGTAGTATGCAAGTAACCATCAAGTATCTACTTTCTAAAATCATAAACCTGGAATCTCAAGTTAGGATTTTAGAAAGTGGATATGCCACTCAGTAACTTAAGATTAACACTCTCAAGGCCCAACAAGCAGAGAAACAGATAGAGAGATCTGTTAGGCATGTACAAATCCAGGTCTCTGCAAGTTCTCCCTCTAGCTCATCTGACTCTCATGATGATGCTACCAAAAAGGGGGAGAGTTTGCAGGATCAAACATCTGCTGAGAGAGTATCTGCTCATTCGTTGGAGAAGGTACCACCTCAGGGGGAGATGGTTGCTCACTCATTGAAGCAGGCATCAACCCTTATTGAGCCTACCAATACCAAAACCACTCTTCTTGGAGTCACCTCCTCTATCCTAGCCTCCCTTGCACATACCCTGCCTGAGCTAATTTCTTCTGTTCAGATGGAACACAGGACTTTCATCAATCTCGTAGACCAATTTCTGATGAAGTCCCCATCTGAACATTCCCTCCCTGATCATATTCTTACTTACTTTGGAGCTGAAGAGCTCCAAAGGATAACTGGACCTTCTACCTCTAGGAAGGGTGTTGGTCAACCTAAGGGGACTGTGGAACCTGAGATTAACTTCAAAGGGGAAACACAAACCGATGGCCCGGCACCTAACTTAGCAGGGCTAGAAAGTCAAGTTACTTCCGAGGCTAAGGAAATCTCTTCCGAAGCCAAGGAAATTCCTTCCGAGGCTAAGGAAATCTCTTCTGAAGCCAAGGAAATTCCTTCCGAGGCTAAGGAAATCCATTCCGAAGTCAAGGAAATCCATTCCGAAGAAGGTTTACTATCTACTTCCGAGGAAATCAAATCTACTTCCAAAGCCATGGAAATTTTTTCCAAGGCTAAGGTTGAAGTCGCGGAAGTAATAGTAAATCTCTCTACAACCATCTCTCCTCTGGCCAGCCAGCCTAAACCATCCAAACCTAAGTCTCCTAAGCCATCAGCTGCCACAGACCTTAAAGGGAAGAGGAAACTGATAGCTGAATAGCTAAAGGAGGAATATAGGCTGGAAAAGTTAAAGAAGAAAGGAAGAGTAGACTCTGGGAAGCTGCTGGCTGACAATAGAAAGGCAATAACCGAAGCAGCAGCTGCTCATGAGCATTTTGCCAATAAAAGAAGGGCAGAGCTGATTGACAGGATCCTCAATCTTGGGATCCAAAGTTAAGACATTCTTCTACTTCCCTACGAGGATCTTGTCAAATTGGAGAAGGAAACCTTGCTGCAAAAGAAAAAGGAGAAGCAGTAAGGTTGGCAAAGGAGGAAGAAAGAAGGAAGAAGAAAGAAGAGGCTGAGATCAAGGCTCAAGCCAAGATGAGAGCAGAGAAAATTGCATTTCTCTGCTCCAGGGGATATAAGGAAGAAGAACTGGCTCCTCTTGAGTTTGATACTATCTTGTTCTTCTTCAAACTTTGCACATTCATGTCTCTAAAGAAGACATGGATATGCAAAGGAACCCTGGGTGCTAAGAAACCACATCAGGTGGTAAGGATGAGCATATTAGGTATGTTATCTCATCTCCCGATGATTCCCCTAATGAGGATGAGGGTAGTATGCAAGTAACCATCAAGTATCTACTTTCTAAAATCGTAAACCTGGAATCTCAAGTTAGGATTTTAGAAAGTAGATCTGCCACTCAGCAACTTGAGGTTAACACTCTCAAGGCGTAACAAGCTGAGAAACAGATAGTGAGGTCTGTTAGGCATGTACAAATCCAGGTCTCTGCAAGTTCTTCCTCTAGCTCATCTGACTCTCAGGATGATGCTACCAAAAAGGGGAGAGTTTGCAGGATCAAACATCTGCTGAGAGAGTATCTACTCATTTGTTGGAGAAGGTACGTCCTCACGGGGAGATGGTTGCTCACTCTTTGGAGCAGGCATCAACCCTCATTGAGCCTACCATTACCAAATCCCCTCCTTTTAGAATCACCTCCTCTATCCCAACCTCCCTTGCACATACCGGGCCTGAGCTAATTTCTTCTGTTCAGATGCAACACAGGACTTCCATCAATCTCGTAGACCAATTTCTGATAAAGTCCCCATCTGAACATTCTTTCCCTAATCATACTCTTACTTACTTTGGGGCTGAAGAGCTCCAAAGGATAACTGGACCTTCTACCTCTGGGAAGGGTGTTGGTCAACCTAAGGGGAGCGTGGAACCTGAGATTAACTTCGAAGGGGAAACACAAACCGATGGCCCAGCACCTAACTTAGAAGGGCCAGAAAGTCAAGTTACTTCTGAGGCTAAGGGAATCTCTTCCGAAGCCAAGGAAATTCCTTCCAAGGCTAAGGAAATCTCTTCCGAAGCCAAGGAAATTCCTTCCGAGGCTAAGGAAATCCATTCCGAAGTCAAAGAAATCCCTTCTGAAGAAGGTTTACTATCTACTTCCGAGGCAATCAAATCTACTTCCGAAGCCATGGAAATTTTTTCCAAGGCTGAGATTGAAGTCACGGAAGTAATAGTAAATCTCTTTGCAACCATCTCTCCTCTGCCCAGCCAGCCTGAACCATCTAAACCTGAGTCTCCTAAGCCATCAGCTGCCTCAGAACCTAAAAGGAAGAGGAAGCTGACAGCTGAAGCGCTAAAGGAGGAATACAGGCTGGAAAAGTTAAAGAAGAAAGGAAGAGTATACTCTGGGAAGCTGCTGGCTGACAGTAGAAAGGCAGCAACCGAAGCAGCAGCTGCTCATGAGCACTTTGCTAATAAAAGAAGGGCTGAGCTGATTGACAGGATCCTCAATCATGGGATCTAAAGTGAAGACATTCTTCTACTTTCCTATGAGGATCTTGTCAAATTGGAGAAGGAAACCTTGCTGCAAAAGGAGAAAGCGGAAGCAGCAAGGTTGGCAAAGGAGGAGGAAAGAAGGAAGAAGAAAGAAGAGGCTAAGATCAAGGCTCAAGCCAAGATGAGAGCAGAGAAAATAGCATTTCTCTGCTCCAGGGGATATAAGGAAGAAGAAATGGCTCCTTTTGATTTTGATACTATCATGTTCTTCTTCAAATAAGAACAGGAGAAAATCATGAAGGAAAGGAAGAGGTTTGTCAGGGAGAAACTAAGAGAGAAGGAAAAGAAGAAGGAGAAGGCTGAGGAGCTAGCAGTCAAACAAACTGATGATAGGGAGTGGATGAAGTCCAATCTGAAAGCTCATGGCTTCTCAGCCAGGCAAGTAGGATCAATGTCTACAAAGACTCTCCAAGGACATATCAGTGACATAAAGACTGACACTCGAATAGGGAGCCAACAAGAGGTTCAATGGAAAACTGCAAGTAAGAGGATGGTCTCCAAACCCACACCCAAACCAAAACCTACTCTTACTAAACAACCACCACTCCCATAAACTAATGAATCACCCTTTCCCTTTCCCTTTCCCTTCCCTATAAAACCTGAACCTATAGATGAACCCTTCACCCTGAACCAGCCCCTTCAACCACCTCACAACTCACACCAAAAATATCTAAACACCACCACTACCACCAACTCTGATACCTAAAACCATAACCAAAACCAAACTAACAACCCAACCATCCTTAATATTACCAAGACCCTGACCTTACAGGAATTTGAGGAAATTCAGGAAGGACTCAACTAATGCACTAGGCTGAGTTCCTTCCCTTAGGATGAAGACTTGATTGAACTGATATATCTTGATAATTCAGTCAACCTTCTCTCAAGGGAAGCTCTACTAGATCTCCCTGCAACAACCCTGGACCAGTGTCTCACTCTTCTTTCCCTCAACATATATGACCTAAATGACAAGGAAAAAAAGCTGAGAAGAAGACTGGTGACTCTGCTAGACTAAAGGAAGATAGAAAACCTCTTCTTTCCCTCAACATACATGACCTAAATGATAAGGGAAAAAAGCTAAGAAAAAGACTGGTGACTCTGCTAGACAAAAGGAAGATAGAAAACTTTCTAACTACTACTCAAGTGACAAGGAGCCCTATAGTCCAGTGGAGGTTTGATGAGCCTTTAGATGCTTTTCAGTTGGTAAGAAAGAGTGGGGAAACTAACCAGCTAGATACATCATCTCTGCTACACTCTAGCAGATTTCATATAAATGATTTAGCTAAATTACCACTCTCCAACCCCTCCAACTCTCCTGTTGCTTCTCTCATCCCAAAGCACATACTCAATATGAGGGAAGCAGAGTTAATTCGAAGAGCTCAAGCAGCTGCTGATGTTGAAGCCTCTGCAAAAGGTCAAGCCTTTCTCCAGATGGTTCAAGACCCAGCTTTGGAGCCTATAGCTTGATGGGTATATGACTCCAACACCCATCAGCTTACTTTATACAGAGGAAATAGCCAACGGATTTATATCATTCATGGTGACAGACTGGATGTCTTAACCAGGAAAGACTTGTTCCAAATGCTACTTACATCTACCAAGGAGAACCGAGAGAAAGATGTGAAGATTATGACTCTGATAAGAAAGGCACTGGAGAAGAAAGATAAGTAGTGTTTTTATAGCATCAGCCTAGGGGGAGATTGTTGGGTCTGATGAGGCTGGTGCAACCAAAACCTAATACTTAGCTTTATTTTGGTACATCTACAATGGACTTTTGAAGACAATGCTGCATTTCTGAAGCCAAGTGAAAAGCCTTCCAAAGCCAAGCAAGAAGAACTTCCGAAGATAGTTACTCTTTGGAAGTACCATGAAGACCAAGATAGGAAGCAGCTGATTCTGAAGAAGTTGTTTCTTCCAAAGCCAAAATGACTTCGGAAGACTTCATGTCTTCCGAAGTACAATTACCTTCGGAAGAACCAACTGTGACTAGTGGACAAAAGTAAGGTAACTGTCAGTATAGTCAACTACTTTACTGACAGACTGCATGGAGCTTCTCCATATGGGTATGTTTTACCTTACTTTATCCACTGTTCATCCATCTTAGATTAGTACAGTAACAATACCTAGTTGGTGACAAAAGGTAAGTCATGAACTTGTCATGACTACCTAATTCTAGGATAATACTTTATCTTAGTTAATATATTTCTAGAAACTGTAGTATTTTGTCTAGTTGCATTTTCCAGCTGGTTTTCCAAGTATAACTGGCTGTAGATAGTAGTATATATAGTTCTACTTGTAAGCTCATAATAACAAGTGCTAAGACAGAGTCTTGTAATCTTTGAGTTGAGAATTAATATATACAAGTATCTTGAAAACTTATCTTTGTGTCTTGCTTACTTAATATATTACTATCAACTCTTAGAGCATTATGTTATCATCATCTGAGTGATATCAAGTGAGTTTCAGAGAGAATCATTGTGTTGAGTGACTTGTAACGATCCTACAGAACCCTCCACTGCCTTTTCTCTCTATAGAACCAACACTTTCTCTATAAAAATTAATTACTTCACTTAGTTAAATGTAAGAACATTGAATTTCAATATAGATCGATCTCGTGAGGAATATGTGGACTGTATTCATACACAGAATGTAATTAGAATGATGAAATGTAATATATGAAGTAGATCAAAAAATACTTAAGTAAATGAACATCAATTGTATTGTTTTCTGTTGCAAACGTTAGCTCAAATCAGGATAATAACTAAAACATCAAAAGCAAACTATTATACTAAACCTATGCGTCTCGCGTGAGAATGCGCGGATCAAAAGTACTCGCGCGACTGTCTTGATCCTTTATGTCTTTTTTTGATTTCCAATCCTTTAGGTTCAACCTCTACAATCTCTCCCTAGGCTAAGTGAATCAAAATTTTAGAAGTCTATGTCTGCAACTTTATAACTTCTTCCATATGCGTATATCTTGTTATCCAAGGTCTTCGTTATTAGCTAACCATACTATGCTGCTAATAGATGAATAGATTTATCAGCTACAATTGAATAAGCCCGCAACCTCATCGAATCTTCTCTTCCAAACTTAAGCAAATGCACAGGATCGATGATACGGTAATCCTTATCCATACAATGTATAATTTCATGCCTAGTATCTTTTTCATAACCCTACCCACATGAGTTTAGCAAAAATATTAACTGGTTACAGGGTGTGTATAGAAAACTTACGTGTATATTGGGGATGCTTATAAAATCATATCTTCATCAGCTTGTTTGTGTATGGATCAATTCGAGTCTCATCCTTAAGGACTTTGGATTTCACAGTCTTAAAGTCTTTGAAGTAAGATTTACTCTGTCACCATATCATATTCCCAATGCAGTTTGTCTTTCCGTAGTTGCTTGGATTAATAAAAATGAACGCGACCCATAGCATAAAGATCGGACGATCTTAGCTTATGAAAATCATGCTCGTCTTGATAATGCTAGATAGTTCATGCTCGTTATTCAACTATATACATTTTCTTCTCACTATCATATGCCCAACTAATAATCGGCTTTGAATTTTGGTACCTAGTGGAAGGTTTGGAATGTCTAAGTGTATGCACATAGGCTAGCGGTGGAGGTGTATCAACAGTAAAATTTCCAACCAGACGTACTACACTTTTTATAGTAAGATTATCAGTCTTGTCGGTCATTTGATTAGCTCCAGACTCTATCATTATCTCCTTTTATTCAACCAACATATCAAAAAATAAGTTGTTCAGACTGATTCAAAAAACATCTATGTAATCCACATCTTCATCCAGATCATCAAATGTATCAAAGTCCTTATTAGATTCCTCAGCAAGTATCTATAACTAGAACACATAAATTCCTTCTCATACATCACTTCAGTAGTAGGACCTAAAGGCACATAGTCATCTGGATCATCAAATCTTGGTACGGAGACATTAGGAGAACCTGACGAACTAGAAGGACCAGCAACTGAACCCATATCACCGTCGTTATTATCATCATCATCTTCTTTCTTTTTTCCCTTGTCATCACAACCACCATCATTATCATTATCATCTCTATTATCCTCCTTATCATAACTAAATTCCGCCTGATCTAAACCATCATCATTATCAACATGCTATGTGCCCTGTACATGTTTTCAGGCTCCAAACGCCTCTCGAATATGATGAACTATGGGTTGATCCTCAGTTTCCTCATCATGTATAGTGGTAGTCGGTTCTTGATCAACTCTAGTAGTCTTTATTGCCTTATTCAATACAACAGGATCAATAATAGGCTTAGCAGTAGAACATGATCAGTATCAGCATTAGGACTAGCAAACTGTTGTCCACTCAAGTCTCCAACTTTAGTAGTTCTTTGTTACGCAAATGTGAATGAAAATATGGAAGTGTGGTCTTTGAGGTTGTTCTAAAGAATCTAAACAAAGATGAGTAGAAATTGTTACTGATGTTCAAGATTCTTGATCCTCTCATCCTTATCTTGATTCAGAACATGCAGATCATAAATCTGTTGGGTTTTATCCAACATCTATCTCTCCAGTGCTTGAACCCTCTTCTTAAGTGTAACATAAGTGGGTGAGCTAGAAGAGGCTCCTGTAGTATGCCTTTGCTCAATAGGTGTATTTATGAAATCCTCTATACGGAATGTGTCATCATTGCCTTGACTTCATGATGAACCGCCTTACTAACAACGACTTGACGCTCAGACATAGGTAGACACAGTGGTCATCGGGGTTTGACACTTTTGGATAACACCTCATGCTCTACCCCTATCACGTGAACTAATATCAGTATCAGCTCTCTTCCTCACCATCTTCTTCTACCTCCTTTGAGTAGACGGTGAATCCTTGGGCATAAAATCAGTGTCAAGATCATCTGTAGTGCATTTAGTTGGTGTAGATTCCACTCTAGGTATTTCTTGTAAAATATATGGAACTTCACCAATCCTCTCAGGGTTAGTCTCACTATCATTGAACTACAAGTCTATTTCCTTATTAATAGACCTTCTAGTTGACTGAGAACTTCCTGGAGCATCATTAGGACTTTGAGAAGATGAAGCAACTGGAATAGTCTACTGAGGCTCAATTGTATCTTGCTGATGTGAAGTTTGATCATCAGACTGTTAACTATTAACAAATCTACCAAGTTTGGTGAAATGATCCCCCTTCTGTGTGTTTCCTGTTGAACCCATCAAATATGTGAAAATATCCTCCTTTATCACCATAACTGAATAAGTAGTGGAAGCCAACTGAGGATGAGCAGTATTCATAATGATCTTTATACACCAAGTATACAATATGAACTTCTTCCCGGCCGATGCAATCAAATTCTTCTGTATCTCATCACAAATGGCTTTGGATGTGCTATATGGTAAATCATCAACCAATAAAACTAGCAGTGATTTGAAAATAGCACTAAGGTTGTCTAAACCCGCCCTCAGGTTGCTCAAGCAATGTACACCCATGTGGAATAAGAATTTCTAGAATGGAGGTAAGTACTTCCTCTTCAAAGAAGGATAACGTTTCATAACCCATTCTCCTTAAGCGATCCCAAGTCATATCATCATCTATCTTCACGGGAGCATTAGGTTGATCTTCTAACAGTAAGACACTATTACTCATCTCGTCAGTGATAACTATCCTCTTCTATTTCACTGCGTTTTTCCGGCGGGTGCTCCGGCCGGCTCCGGCCGCGGCTCCGGCGACCCCTAAAATGCCTGTTTAAAACTCGGTTCACCCCAAAACCGGTCCAAATTGATTCGTGAACCCATTTCAAACTTGAAGGGGTGTATTAATTCGCTTTTAAACAAGATAATGAGGCTCCCTAAAGATGAAACCGAACTAACAATCAAAACACCAACACCAATTGATTGAAACGGATGTGTGTATTCAAACGAATTAATGTCGTCATATGGATGCTCGAAACTGTAAACAATCTCAATTTCGTCTGAAAACACCCAATCATCGCGCTAGCCTCTGTGTCACCATTGAACTTGCAACTTAATCAAACTCTAACTTCTGCATATTTTAAACCAAAATTGATAGAGGGCTTTTGATCATATTCATCATTAGAAGCTTCTAGTACTACAGATTTGAGTGTAATTGACAATAACTGCTTGAATCGAAGTTATCACAGTCGCGACTTCGCTCGAACTCGTATCCATCGATTCCATCTTTATAACAGGTAACTAAACACTCAATAAACTTGATTTCATGTGGGGATTAAAAGCTCTAACCTTTCGTTGGTTAGCATGTTGTAACTGGAGTTCAATTTGGACGAAATCGTTTCCAGGGTTCTTGAGATTTCGGGTTTTATAGGATATATGTTTTAAGGATTGATTTGGGTTTCATAACACAAAACAGGGCTTTGGCCCACCAGTTAAAGCTTTGGAGTGTTAGGCAGAGGACCCGGTTTTAAACCCAAGTCCCTGCATTTCTTTTTAAAATGTGTTTTCTTGATTTATAATGTGACACCCTACATAAATCCCACATCGGTTGTGGACAGGAGAGATTCCTGGTTCATAAGGATTATCTAGTCTCTAATATCAACAACGCGTTTTACGCATATTGGCTATGGATGAGAGGAGAACTCCGTAGTTAAGCGTGCTCAGGTGGTAGCAATCCAGGGATTGGTGACCTCCCAAGGAAGTTTTCACCCGGAAACCAAAAGCAAATCCGTGAGCTCTTCATGGGCAAAGCGGACAATATTGGTGGTATGAGGGGCCGGGTGTTACAGAATGGTATCAGAGCCACTCCTGTACCGTTCGGGATATGGGACATACCTTACCGAGGATGGTGACTTCTCGGGCTCATCAAGGACGATGAGTCCAAATCGGCGGTGATTGTAACACTTTACATAAATCCCACATCGGCCGTGGACAACAGAGATTCCTGGTTCATAAGGAATGTCTGGTCTCTAATATCACCAACACGTTTTGGGCGTATTGGTTGTGGATGAGAGGAGAACTCCACAGTTAAGCGTGCTCAGGTGTCAGCAATCCAGGGATGGGTGACCTCCCTGGTAAGTGTTCATCTGGGCAACCAAAGGCAAATTTGTGAGCTCCTCGAGGGCAAAGCGGATAATATTGGTGGCATGAGTGGCCGGGTGTTACATATAAAATTTAGAAAATGCTTTAATAATATTATTATTCATATAAAAAATAAAAATCATTTTAAATAGAAAATAAGTAAAATTATTTTCTTTTAATTTTCTATAAAATTAACTTAATAAATATCTTAATTATATCTTGGAAATTATAAAAAAATGATATAAAAAAATATTTTTGTCAGTTTTTAATTGTAATTATTCTTTAATTCTCAAGAATTTTAATTTGATAAATCTTTCATTTTTTTATAAATATATTTACAAGTTTAAATCATATATTTGAAAGATATATATATATATATATATATATATATATATATATATATATATATATATATATATATATATGTGTGTGTGTGTGTGTGCATATATAAAAATGTTTATCTATTATAGTTAATATATTTATTTTAATCATTTAAGACTATAAATTATTATATCAAATAGCATTTAATAATTCTTTGATAATAAAACTTTAATTTTCTTATTAATGAAATTATCACAAAAAAATTCTTATTTGGCCATTTAAATATTAAAATAATAATAATAAATTGGTGCTATCTTATAATTTATAATCGTGGGCTAAACGATTTACAAAATCTCAAATAAAATCATTATAATTGCTATCCAAAACCCCAAACTTCAATGAAAACCGTAGATTCCCGAGTAACCATTTTTATTAATGAAATGAATGATTTTTGTTAATTAATCCGCTGCTTAACCTTATGAAATGTATAATCTTTTCCTTGTATAATGCGATGATTGACCAACTGTGAGGTCTCTGGAAACGGGGCCTTACAAGTTGATATCAGCCAAAGTTTAGGAGAAATGAGTTAATATTTTCAAAAACCTAAACTTAAATTGAAAATGGAACGAATGGAGGGATGCCAGTCCAACTAGCTATGTGTCATCAGGTATTTCTTTTCTTAATGTTAACCTGTATTATGTGCGTGTGCAATTTGATTATGTGCTCTTAGTAGATTTGAATACTAATATAGTCATGATAGGAAATGCTCAGAGGATGAAGAGTAAAGTAAGTGGCTAATCACAACGGTCTACTGTAAATATGGACTTACTATTCTTAACATAAACTAAACTATTACCTGAAATGACCGTATTGGTGTTTGAATCTTATAGTATTTAGAGGACGACTGGAGGAAGATCATCTAAGGCTTCTAGAGGTGGAGTACGTGGTGGACGTGGTGTGGGAACACGTGCCATGAGGAAAGGGGTTAGGACTGTTGAAATAGATCCCGAGATTCAGCATGAGGGCATTGATGAGAGCGCTAACCTAAGGGCCTCAGTGAAAGAGGTAGTGGTTGAGGAGGTTCACCAAGTCATGCAGACGATCCTACCATCTGTAGTGCCTGAAGTCATCCGTGCTGTAAAGGAGGATGAGCGAAAGGAGAAGGAGGAGGAGAGAAGGACCATGGCTGGGAGAAGGAGGATGAGAGAAGGACCATGGCTGGGAGAAGGGGGAATGAGAGTAGTCATGATGAAGGGGAAGAACAGACGGCGAAGAAGGAGGCCTCTAGTGATGAGGAGGAGGCAATAGTGTGGGATACCCCGAAGGGGTGCAGCTACAGGGCATTCCAATGGTGTAAATCCCCGACTTTTGATGGCAATGGTAATATTACCGCTGCTCACCGCTGGGTAACAGAGATGGAAGCGGTGTTGGACATTAGTGAGTGCAGGGAGGATCAGAAGGTGAAGTTCGCCACTCACTCGTTCATTGACTCAGCGTTGTGCTGGTGGGACATTATTGTCCAAGCCGAGGGCGGCAGGGCCATCGGGAGGATGAGATGGGAAGTGTTGAAGAAGATGGTGATTGAGGAATCCTATCCTCACCAAGAACTCGATTAGATGGAGAGAGAGTTCCTACAGCTTGAGGTGGGAACCGTGACCTACCAGCAATACACTACTAAGCTCAATGAAATAGCAAGGCTGTTGCCGGATCAGGTTATACCGGTGTCAAGAAAAATCAAGAGGTATATCCAAGGATTGTCGGATGACATCTGAAGGCATGTGATTGTTGCCCGGCCAGGTACCTTTCGTTCAGTTGTAGACCTATAGGGTAAATTGTATGATGAAAAGGACAAGGCTATGGTGGAGGTGAACAAGATAGGTGGTGGTGACAAGAACGGGAGCAGGAAACAGTTTGGGCATGGTGGTTTCACCCCAAACAACAAGAAGTCGAGGGTGGATGATCGACGGGAGGTTGCAGCAGGCTTGGGAACGAAGAGGTGTGGTAAGTGTGGAAGGAGCATATCGGGGAATGTAGGTTGGGATTAAATTTTTGCTTCAAGTGTGGGAAGCCTGGTTATATTGCTAGGGATTGTAGGGTGGCGAGGTGCTATAACTGTGGTGAAGCAGGTCACATGAGTCAGGAGTGCAAGAAGCCAAGGGCCGAGAGTTCTGGGGTGAAGAAGAGGACGAAAGAAGGAGGGCGGAGGGCAAGTGCTAGAGCCTTCACAATGACGTGGAAGGAAGACAGGGTGGACCCAGATGTCGTGTCAGGTATGTTTCTAGTAAGCCAAACTTATGCCTCGGTATTATTTGATTCTGGTGCTAGTAGAAGTTTCATTTCTGCTGCTTTCTATACTAAGTTACCTATTAGTAGTAGAAGTATTGATGAGCCATTTGATGTAGAAACTGCTATTGATAAATCTACTAGAATTTCTAATATGTTAGAAGACTGCTACATAGAACTAGAAGCCTATAGGTTTGTTGCTAAACTATTTGTGATACCCCTAGGCGGATTTGATGTAGTACTAGGGATGGATTGCTTAGCCAACTATGAGGCGAATATTGTGTGTCGCCAGAAGATGATCCGATTAACCGCACCTAATGAAAGTTTGGTGACGGTCTACGGCGATCGCGCCACTACGGTTCCGAACGTGATTTCGATGGAGGTGGAAGAGAAATGAATGAAATGTGGATGTAATGCCTACCTGGCTTACGTAAAGGATGTGGACGCGTCAGTACCATAACTGTTTGATCTACCAGTTGTGTGTGACTTTCCGGATGTGTTCCCAAAAGATTTACAAGGTGTGCCACCGGACCGCGAGATCGAGTTTCAAATTGATTTGATACCTGATGCTTAACCCAGTGCCAAGGAACTGTATTGATTAGCTCCGACTGAGATGAAGGAACTAATGATCCAACTGCAGGAGTTGATGGAGAAAGGGTTCATCCGACCGAGCATCTCTCCTTGGGGTGCTCCGGTCTTGTTTGTTAAGAAGAAGGACGGTAGTATGAGGATGTGCATAGACTACCGGGAGTTAAACAAGTTAACGGTGAAAAAACCAATATCCCTTAGTGAGAATTAACGACTTGTTCAATCAGCTCCAAGGTGCTAGTTGGTTCTCAAGGATAGATCTCTGATCTGGCTACCATCAGTTGAAAGTGAAGGATCAAGATATTCCTAAAATAACTTTTCGCACGTGTTATGGATATTACAAGTTTCTCGTTATGTCTTTTGGTTTAACTAATGCGTCAGCTGCCTTTTTGGATTTGATGAACCGAGTGTGTCAGCCAATGATAGATAAATCGGTGATTGTGTTTATTGATGATATCCTGATTTATTCAAAAAAACAAGGAAGAACATGTCAACCACATATGCGAAGTATTGGAGACACTTAGAAGAGAGAAGTTGTATGCTAAATTCTCTAAGTGTGCTTTTTGGTTACGTGAAGTCCAATTTTTGGGTCACATGGTGAATTCTGAAGGAATTATGGTGGACCCGGCGAAGGTTGAGGCGGTGATGCAATGGAAGTCTCCAAAGACACCATCCGAGATTCGAAGTGTTTTAGGATTGGTAGGCTACTATAGAAGATTTATTCAAGACTTTTCCAAGATAGCCTCACCTTCGACTAAATTGACTCGTAAGGACGTGAAGTTTGTTTGGGGTGGGGAACAGGAGGATGATTTTGAGGAGTTAAAGGCAAGATTAACTCAAGGTCCTGTCTTGACATTACCCAAAGGGAGTGCAGACTTAGTGGTCTATTCGGATGTTTCAAACTCGGGACTGGGTTGCGTGCACGTGGAAGGGTAAAAGCCTACACATCATGACTGTTGAAAACCCATGAGATCAATTATCCTCCCCATGATTTGGAGCTAGCGGGTGTGGTTTTCGCACTAAATATTTAGAGGCACTACTTGTACGGGGTGATGTGCAAAATCTTCACGGACCACAAAAGCTTAAAGTATTTCTTTGAGCAAAAAAATCTCAACATGAGGCAGAGGAGGTGGTTAGAGTTGATCAAGGACTATGATTATGAGATCCGCTACCATCCAGGCAAGGCCAACGTTGTGGCTGATGCCCTCAGCCGAAAGGACAGACCTTAGCCGATCTGGGTGAAAGCTTATCAACTAATGATGTCCTCTGACATGATGACCCAGGTCAAAGGATTTCAAAATGAGGCGTTGAAAGAAAATCGCCTTAACTCTGAGAGAATGAGAGGTCTAGTCACGAAGTTGGGAGAAAATGCCCATGGAGTTGGAACCCGCTTCGGGTGGATGTGGATCGTTCGTTACGAAGATCTACGGGGGCCGATTATGGATGAGGCTCATAAGACACTATACTCCATTCATCCCTGAACTACCAAGATGTATCAAGTCATGAAGAAATATTACTGGTGGCCAGGAATGTAGCGTGATCTAGTGGAGTATGTGAGTAAGTGCCTTACTTTTTTGCAAGTGAAGGCAGAGCATCAGAAGCCATATAGGAAGATCTAACAATTTGATAGACCCGAGTGGAAGTGGGAGCACATCACCATGGACTTCATAATAAAGCAACCTCATACGGCAAGGGGGTACGATACCATTTGGGAGATAGTTGTTCGTCTGACAAAGAGTGCTCACTTCCTACCGATCCACGAGACATACTCATCAGAGAGGCTGGCGGATCTGTTCATCAACAAGATTGTAGCTTGTCATGGTGTGCCAGTGTCTATCGTGTCGGACCATGACACCTGATTCACATTTAAGTTTTGGAAAAAATGCCATGATGCGATGGGGACGAGGCTACATATTAGCATGGCTTACCATCCTCAGACAGATGGGCAGTCTGAGAGGACGATTTAGACACTCTAGCATATGCTTCTATCTTGCATGATCGACATTGGAGGAAGTTGGGATGATCACCTACCGTTAGCGGAATTCTCATGCAGCAACAGTTATCATGCCAGCATTGGCATGCCACCATACGAGATGCTATACGGTAGACGGTGTAGGATGCTCGTATGTTGGGGAGACATTGGGCAGAAGGAATTGGGAAGTATCGAGATGATTGAGGCTATGACGGAAAAGTTAGAAAAGATAAAAGCCTTTATGAAGGCGGCAAAGGACAGATAGAAGTCGTACGCCGACTAGAGGCGTAGACCGATAGAGTTCAACATGGGTGATAGAGTTATGATGAAGGTCTCACCTTAGAAGGTGATCATCCGGTTCAGGAAAAGGGGCAAGCTGAGCCTAAGGTACATAGGGCCTTTTCGAATCATCGCACGAGTATGAGAGGTGGCCTATCGATTAGAACAGCCTAATAAGTTAAGAGAAATTCATCCGACATTCCGTGTATCTCATCTGAGAAAGTGCTTAGCCGATGAAGACATGATTGTACCACTAGAGGATATCGAGGTGGATGAACGGCCTAAGTATGTAGAGCAACCGGTGGCAATCATCGATCAAATGGAGAAGAGATTAAGAACTAAAGTGGTTCCACTTGTGAAAGTGAAGTGGAAACACCGAAAGGGTTCTGAGTCTACGTGGGAGGCTGAGGAAGAAATGAGACAGCATTACCCACACTTGTTCGAAGAGTGACAGGTTTCGAGGATGAAACCTCTTTAAGGATGGTAGACTTGTAACACCCGAAATTTTTTGTCAAAATAAAAGGAAAGAAAAAGTAATAAGAAAAGTAAACAAAGTATCTTGAAATAAAGGAAATTAAGCAAAAGTGGAAGGGGCTAAGTCTAAAAAGAACAAAAATCTATTATTTTATTATATTAACGGTATGGTCGCCCACTACTTCATCCAACACTCTGCCTTTCGACAAACAAAGGAAGAAGAAGAAGAAAACTGAAGCTTCTCTCGGTTTCAAGAAGAATAGGGCTGCTTTTTGCAAATTGGTGAGTGTTTTATTGTTATTTGTTCGATTTTGTTGGGTTTTTGACCATGAAACCGATTTTATGTGTTCTACATGTTTGGTTCTTTTTTTTTTTGTTTGTTTTAGGTGTTTGAACTCTTGTGCACACAAGTTGGAGGAGTTTTACTTCTTGGCTACACAGGTGAGTTCTAGAACCCCAGTTTTACTTGTTTTAAACTTTTTTAGGCTAAAAATGCATGTTAAAATGTTCTTAATGGTTTATGTATGAACCCGTATGTATTTGTGTATGTGAATTCTTGTGTTTATGGTTGTAAGGCTGTTTTGATGCTTAGAATCACAAGTTTATGTTGAATGTATGTTAAATAGCAGATTGGGACTGAAAATGGCTTAGAAATATGTATAACGTTTGGCCATACGCCCAAATACGGTCCATGAGCCTAAAAATTTGACTTAGAAAATTTAAGTGTATCTCATGCGCCCAAATAGTTCCCATGCGCCTAAGATTTTTGCTAAAATATTTTAAGTACTAGCCCATACGCCTGAATATTGTCCGTGCGCCCAAAAGTCACTCATGCGCCTAAGTCTTTCCCATGCGCCCACTGCCTAAAATGGTTAAGTGTCAGTCATGCGGCTGAACAGTACCTCATACGCCCAAAATTTGTTCCCAGACGCCTAAGTGTTAACTCAAACGCCCACATAGTGTTAATGCGACCAAGCGGTACTCATGCGCCTACATAGTGCTCATGCGCCTAGGACACTTAGAAAATATTCTGAAATTTGGGGAAAAAGGAAATTTTAGGGTTTGACCCTGATTTGACTTGATGATTATATTTATTTATTTTATGCATGTTTTTGGGCTGTTCTTATGTTCCCACTTATGTATCTATTATGTGGCTTTACGTGGTGTGATTATATTCATATACGTAAAGTATTATCATTAAAGAAAGTGAAAGATTAATGATAATGGAAAGTGGAACATAAAGAACGAAGGAAAGTCTTGCAAGCAACTTGAATGGAGGTGCAAGACCGTGTTGTCGTTAGCATAACTATGTGCGGTTTAGCTAACCCGAAGGATGCAAACAGTGTCAATCCTTGATATTGACGGCACCCTTGTAGCATACCCTAGGTACTGGCCCACGATTCATGCACAATGTTAGGGGTCTATTTATAGACTTTGGCGCAGTATCAGCTTCGTGCACAATGTTCGGAGTATTGCAATTGATCTAGATGAAAGTAAAAGATAATGAAAAGTATGAAATGAATGAATGCGTATGATGATGAAAGATAATAAGAGTATACTTTGATGTATGTACGAAAGTAAAAGAAGTATTTTATTGAAAAGAGTATTTTCATATATAAATTATACATGGTATTTTAAATGCTTTTAAAACTAGAACTCACTCTATAACGCTGACTTTTATGCATTTTCAGTTGGCAGGTAATTGTTGCTGAGGGTGGCACGTGGGTGAAGCTACTTGGCTGTGCAAGACTGGCATCCATTCATGCTTAATGATGTTGTTATTTTGTAACTCAATTAAAAGGATCCTTTTATAACTTTTGAAATGATTATGTATTGCTTAACAACAGTAATTATTAATGAAATGAATGGTTTTTGTTAATTTAATCCGCTGCTTAACCTTATGAAATGTATAATGTTTTATTTGTATAATGCGATGATTGACCAATGATGAGGTCTCCGGGAACGGGGCCTTACAAGTTGGTATCAGAGGCAAAGTTTAAGAGAAATAGGTGAATATTTTCAAAAACCTAAACTTAAACTGAAAATGGGATGAATAGAAGGATGCCAGCCCGAGTAGCTATGTGCGTTCGGGTATTTCTTTTCTTAATATTAACCGATATTATATGTGTGTGCTATTTGATTTATGTGCTCTTAGTAGATTTGAATACTAATGTAGTCACGAGAGGAAATACTAGTAGGAGTTTCATTTCTGCTGTTTTCTATACTAAGTTACATGTTAGTAGTAGAAGTATTGATGAGCCATTTGACATAGAAACTGCTATTGGTAAGTCTACCAGAATTTCTGATATGATAGAAGATAGTCACATAGAACTTGAAGGCTATAGGTTCTCTGCTAAACTATTTATGATGCCTCTAGGAGGATTTGATGTAGTACTAGGGATGGATTGGTTAGCCACCTATAGGGAGAATATTGAATGTCGCAAGAAGACGATCCGATTAACTACGCGCAATGGAAGTTCGCTGATCGTCTACGGCGATCGTGCCAGTACGGTTCCGAAGGTGATTTCGATGATGGTGGAAGACAAATGCATGAAATGTTAATGTAATGCCTACCTGGATAACGTAAAGGATGTGGACGCACCAGTACCACAATAGTTTGATGTACCAGTTATATGTGACTTTCCAGACGTGTTCCTAGAAGATTTACTAGGTGTGTCATCGGATCGCGAGATCGAGTTCCAAATTGATTTGATACCAGGTGCTCAACTCTTTGCCAAGGCACCGTATCGATTAGCTCCGACCGTGATGAAGGAACTAATAGTTCAACTGCAGGAGTTGATGGTGAAAGGGTTCATCCGACCGAGCATCTCTCCTTGGGGTGCCCCATTCTTGTTTGTTAAGAAAAAGGATGTTAGTATGAGGATGTGCATAGACTACCGGGAATTAAACAAGTTAACGGTGAAAAAACCAATATCCCTTACCGAGAATTGATGACTTGTTCGATCAGCTCTAAGGTGCCAGTTGGTTCTCAAGAATAGATCTCCAATCTATCTACCATCAGTTGAAGCTGAAGGAGCAAGATATTCCTAAGACAGCTTTTCACACGCGTTATGGACATTACGAGTTTCTCATTATGTCTTTTGGTTTAACTACGCGCCAGCTGCCTTTATGGATTTGATGAACTAAGTGAGTCAGCCAATGTTAGATAAATCAGTGATTGTGTTTATTGATGATACCTTGATTGATTCAAAAAACAAAGAAGAACATGCCTGCATCATACGCAAAGTATTGGAGATACTGAGAAGAGAGAAGTTGTATGCTAAATTCACCAAGTGTGCTTTTTTGTAGCGTGAAGTCCAATTTTTAGGTCACATGGTGAATTCTGAAGGAATTATGGCGGACTCGGCGAAGGCTGAGGCGGTGATGTAATGGAAGTCTATAAAAAAGCCATCCGAGATTCAAAGTTTTTTGGGATTGGCGGGCTACTACAGAAGATTTATTCAAGACTTTTCTAAGATAGCCTCACCTTTGACTAAATTGACTCGCAAGGACGTGAAGTTTGTGAGGGTCGGGAATAGGAGGATGCTTTTGAGGAGTTGAAGGCAAGATTAACTCAAGGTCCTGTCTTAACATTAACTGAAGGGAGTGAAGACTTTGTGGTATATTCAAATGCTTCTTACTCAGGACTGGGTTGCGTATTGATGCAACGTGGAAGGGTAACAGCCTACGCATCCCGACAGTTGAAAACCCACGAGGTCAATTATCCCAACCATGATTTAAAGCTAGCGGTTGTGGTTTTCGCACTAAAGATTTCGAGGCACTACCTCTATGGGGCAAAGTGCATAATCTTCACGGACCACAAAAGCTTAAGTATTTCTTTGAGCAAAAGGATCTCAACTTGAGGCAGAGGAGCTGGTTAGAGTATCCCACCCATGATTTGAAATCCTTTGACACGGGTCAACATGAGGAAAGGCCAACGTAGTGGCTGATGCCCTCAGTCGAAAGAAGAGACCCGAGCCGATCCGGGTGAAAGCTTATCAACTGATGATGACCTCTGACATGATGACCCGGGTCAAAGGATTTCAAAATGAGGAGTTGAAAGAAGATCTCCTTAACTCAGAAAGAATGAGAGGTCTAGTCACGACGTTAGGAGAAAATACCCATGGAGTTAGAACCCGCTTCGGGCGGATGTGGATCCCTCGTTATAGAGACCTACGGGGGCGGATTATGGATGAGGTTTATAAGACTCGATACTCCATATATCTCGACGCTACCAAGATGTATTAATACATGAAAAAAGATTACTGGTGGTCGGGAATGAAGCGTGATATAGTGGAGTATGTGAGTAAGTGCCTTGGGTTTTTGACCATGAAACAGATTGTAATGTATTCTACATGTTTGGTTGTTTATTTTAGTTGGTTTTAAGTGTTTGAACTCTTGTTCATACAAGTTGGAGGAGTTTTACTTCTTGGATGCACAAGTGAGTTCTAGAACCCCGGTTTTACTTGTTTTAAAGTTTTTGGGGTTGAAAATGCATGTTAAAATGTTCTTAATGGTTTATGTATGAACCCGTATGTATTTGTGTATGTGAATGTTTGTGTTTAAGGTTGTAAGGCTATTTTGAATCTATGTTAGAAAGCAGATATGGACTGAAAATAGTTTAGAAATATGTATAACATTTGGCCATGCTCCCAAATAGAGTCCATGTGCCTAAAAATTTGACTTAGAAAATTTAAGTGTATCTCATGCGCCCGAATAGTTCCCATGCACCAAAGATTTTTGCTAAAATATTTTAAGTACCAGCCCATGCGCCTGAATAGTGTCCATGCGCCCAAAAGTCACTCATGCGCCTTAGTCTTTCCCATGCACCCACTGCCCAAAATGCTTAAGTGTCAGTCATGCGCCTGAACAGTATCTCATGCGCCCAAAATTTAATCCCAGACGCCTAACTGTTGAATCATGCGCCCACATAGTGTTAATACGCCCAAGCAATACTCATGTGCCTGCATAGTGCTCATGCGCCTTAGACACTTAGAAAATATTCTGAAATTTTGGGAAAAATGAAATTTTAGTGTTTAACCCTGATTTGACTTGATGATTATATTTATTTATTTTATGCATGTTTTTGGGTTGTTCTTATGTTCTCGATTATGTATCTGTTATGTGGATTTACGTGGTGTGATTATATTCTTATACGTAAAGTGTTCTCATTAAAGATAATGATAATGGAAAGTGGAACACAAAGAACAAATGAAAGTCTTGCAATCAAATTGAATGGAGGTGCATGACCGTGTTGTCGTTAGCTCAACCGTGTGTGGTTTAGCTAACCGAAAGGATGCACACCGGGTTAATCCTTGAGATTGACGGGACCCTTATAGCATGCCCTAGGTATTGGGCCACGCATAATATTAGGGGTCTATTTATTGACTTCGGCCTAGTATCAGCTTCATGCACAATGTTAGGGGTATAGTACATTGGTCTGGATGAAAGTGAAAGATAATGAAAAAGTACGAAATGAACGAATGCGTATGATGATGAAAGATAATAAGACTATACTTTGATGTATGTACGAAAGTAAAGGAAGTATTTTATTGAAAAGAGTATTTTCATATATAAACTATACAAGGTATTTTTAATGCTTTTAAAACTAGAAAACACTCAGCAACATTGACTTTTATGCATTTTCAATTGGCAGGTAATTGTTGCTGAGGGTGGCACGCGGTTGAAGCTACTCGACAGGGTAAGACTGGAATCCATTCATGCTTAATGATATTGTTATTTTGTAATGCATTTAAAAGGATCCTTTTGTAACTTATGAAATGATGATGTATTGCTTAACAACAGTAATTATTAATGAAACGAATGGTTTTTGTTAATTTAATCCGTTGATAAACCTTACGAAATGTATAATGTCTTATTTGTATAATGCGATGATTGACCAACTGTGAGGTCTCTGGGAACGGGGCCTTACAAGTTATATAAGTGTAATCTAATTAGGATGATAGCCTTAATTTCATGTTTTAAAAGCTAAAAGCCTTAATTTTACTTTTACTTTTACTTGAATTATTGTTTTTAAAGCCCCTAGAAATTTGGTTACATCAATGCAACTTATCATTTTCCTATGAGTTGGAGCTTATCAAGGATTACGATTATGAGATCCATTACCATCCCGGCAAAGCCAATGTATAGGCTGATGCCCTCAGTCGAAAGGAGAGACCCGAGCCGATTCGAGTGAAGGCCTATCAGTTGGTTATGACCACCGATTTGATGAAATAGGTCAAGGAGTTTCAGGACGAAGTGCTTAAAGAGGATCGGATTAGTTCCAAACGTATGAAGGGTCGGATGAATTGGGTTCTAACACCCTTGGCGTTAGAACCAGCTTCGAGCAGATGTGGATCCCTCGTTACGGAGACCTACGGCGGCAGATTATGGATGAGGCCCATAAGACTCGATACTCCATTCATCCTGGTGCCATGAAGATGTATCAAGACATGAAGAAAGATTACTGGTGGTAGGAATGAAGCGTGATGTAGTGGAGTATGTAAGTAAGTGCCTTAGTTGCTTGCAAGTGAAGGTTGAGCATCATAAGCTACATGGGAAGATCCAACCATTAGAATAAGTGGAAATGGGAGCACATCACCATGGACTTCATAACGAAGCTACCTCATACTGCGAGGGCGTACGATACCATTTGGGTGGGAGAACTTCCTACCGATCCACGAGACATACTCATCTGAGAGCCTGGCGGATCTGTTCATCAAGGAGATTGTAGCTCATCATGGTATGCCAGTGTCTATCGTGTCGGACCGTCACACCCAGTTCACATTAAAGTTTTGGAAAAGACTTAATGATACAATAGGGATGGGGCTACATATTAGCACGGCTTATCATCCTCAGACAGATAGTCAGTCTGAGAGGACGATTCAGACACTTGAGGATATGCTCCAAGCATACATGATCGACTTTGGAGAAAGTTGGGATGATCACTTACCGTTAGCGGAATTCTCATACAACAACAGTTATCATGCCAGCATTGGTATGCCACCTTATGAGATGTTATACAGTAGAAGGTGTAGGAGGCCCGTATGTTGGGGAGACATTAGGCAGAAGGAGTTGGGAAGTACCAAGGTGATCGAGGCTATAATGGAAAAGTTCGAAAAGATCAAACCCTTCATGAAGGTGGCAAAGGATAGACAGAAATCATATGCCGACAAAAGGCGTAGACCAATCAAGTTCAACGCGGGTGATAGAGTTTTGTTGAAGGTCTCACCTTGGAAGGGAATCATCTATTTCAGGAAATAGGGTAAGCTGAGCCTGAGATACATAGGGCCTTTTCAAATCATCGTACGAGTAGGAAAGGTGACATATTGATTAGAACTGCTTGATGAGTTAAGTGGGATTCATCTGACATTCCATGTATCTCATCTGAGAAAGTGCTTAGCTAATAAGGGTATGATTGTACCACTAAAGGACATTGAAGTGGATGAACGTCTAAATTACGTAGAGCAACCAATGGAGATCATCGACCGAAAAGATAAGAGATTACGGACTAAGGTGGTTCCACTAATGCGAGTACAGTGGAGGCACAGGAAGGGATCCGATCTACGTGGGAGACAGAGGAAGAAATGAGACAGCATTACCCACAACTATTCGAGGAGTGACAGGTTTTGGGGACGAAACCTATATATGAGCGGTGGACTTATAACACCCCCAAAACCTATATATGGGGGGTGGACTTGTAACACCCGGAAATTTATAAAAGAAAAGAATAAAGAAAGAAAAGTGAAATAATCCAAGTGAAGGGGTTAAAGTTGCCCAATAGGCAAACTTTAACATTATTATTTTTAAAAAGGAGGGCATGGCCGCTCATTATGCTTTTCCATCAACTGCTTTGGTTTTTAGAGAGAGAGAACAGCATGGTTCATCGGTTTTAGAGGGAGAAAGAAGAAGACTTGGCTTAAAGGTGAGTTTTTCATGCGTTTTGTTCGGTTTCAACTGAGTTTTCAGCTTCGGGACCGAGTTTTACACATTTTTATGTGTTTATGTGTGTTCGGTTGTGTGCTTTTGGCATGTTTAGGTGTTAGAACTCTTGAGAGCTCTAATTTGAAGAAGTTTGGTGCAAAGTCTACAAAAGGTGAGTTCTAGAACCCTGGTTTTATGTGTTTTTAAACTCCTTTGGGGATGAAAATGCATGTAAGATGTTTTTTTAAAGATGTTATGTGTGTAACCGTATGTTTGTGAGTATGAATTCATGTGTTTTATGGTTATACACTTGTTTTAGATGCCTAGAATGACATATTCAAGTTAAGAACATGTTAAGATGATGATTGGGTATGGAAATGATTTAGAAATACATATAACGGTTGGCTATGCGCCCAAACAGGGTCCATGCGCCTAAAATTTGACTTAGAAAACTTAACTGTATCTCATGCGCCTAAAGGTTCCCATGCGCCTGAAATTTTGCCAAATAGCCTAAGTGAACCCATGTGCCCAAACAGTACCCCACTCACCCAGCAATTTTGCTCAGACACCTAAGTGTAGTCATACACCCAAATAGTGCACATGCACTCGGAGTTGCTCATGCGTCTAAGTGTTGATGCGCCTAAGCAGGGCTCATGCGCCTGCATAGTGGAAATGCACCTAAGCAGGGCTCATGCGCCTGCATAGTGCTAATGCACCTAGACTGTTTTACTTAGAAAAATTTTATGCTCATGCGCCTGAAATGTTCCATGTGCCTCATTTTGGACTTAAGGTTTTCTAAGGGGTTTTAAGAGGTAGATGGGTGCGTTAGGATCTGTTATGATATGATGTTATATGAATGCATGATGATGTGATGAAGGTTATGATGTGTATGTATGTATGATGTGGTATCTTTTAACAGTTTTCAAAACATATATATTATGTTACAATATACATTTTGTATTATGTTATGACTTAACATGGTATGATGTGTGTACGAATGAAGGTAAAGTATTAGGTAACAAAGTGAAAGATAACAAGGATAAAAAGTGAAACGTAATAAACGAATGAATGGATTGAAAGCAAATTGAATGGAGGTGCACGACCATGTTGTCGTAGCTCAACTGTGAGCGGTTTAGCTAACCCGAAGGATGCACACAGGGTCAATCATTGAGATTGACGGGACCCTTGTAGCATGCCCCAGGTACTGGCTCACACTTCATGCACAATGTTAAGGGCCTATTTATAGACTTCTACCTAGTATCAGCTTTATGCACAATGTTCAGGGTATTGCACATTGGTCTGCATGAAAGTGAAAGATAATGAAAAATACGAAACGAATGAATGCGTACAACGATGAAAGATAATAATGAAAAGTATGAAACGAATGAATGCGTACGACGATGAAAGATAATAATAAAAGTATGAATGAATGAGATGAACAATAAATATTATCTGGATGTATGTATACGGAAGTAAGATATTTTCAGCAAAAAGAGTATTTTTGTATATTAAATATACAAGGTATTTTAACGCTTTTAAAACTAGGACTCACTCAGCAATGCTGACTTTTATGCATTTTCAGTTGGCAGGTAATCATTGCTGAGGGTGGCACATGGGTGAAGCTACTTGGCAGGGAAAGATTAGCATCCATTCATGCTTAATAGTGTTGTTGTTTCGTAATACAATTAAAAGATCCTTTTGTAACTTATGAAAATGAATAGTTTTTGTTAACATAATTCCGCTACAACATTTTATGAAACATGTATTGTTATATATAATAATGCTATGATTGTCCAACTGTGAGGTCTCCGGGAAGGGGGCCTTACATTGTTGTTATGTTCAAGCTTAATATAAGCTAAAATATTATTATCATCCTAATTAGATGAAACTTATATAATTTATGATGAACTAATGGTTTGATTTATGTTATGTTGATTGTTATGGTATCTTTGGGTATACTTTTGATGGGTAGCATCTAAATTTGAACGGGAAGTTATAAACTTGTGGTTTGTAATTGTGAATGTCATGCAAGGTTAAAAAACGTTTTGAACTAACTTTTATTCGTGAAACCGGTGTTCATAAAAAACCCACGGCTAATAATATAGAAATGTCTATTAGAGATCATATTACTTTAGCATTCTGATCATTTGTGGGTTCCCTTTTATTAGTCTGATAAATCTACAGTAATTGTAATGGTTTTTAAAATTAATGGTATTTTAAAAAGGAATTTGATCAACTCTCTTTCTAACATTACGTTATATTTTTAGAAATCGTATGGTTAAAGGTTGCACGAGATCTACCTACATTACTAGTGGCTTGGAGGATCAACATTGTATTTTACTCGATGTTGGTGTCCTTGTCACTACGGAGCTGACAGATGACAAATACGCGTTGGCTCACGTTTAAAACATTAACATAACTACTTAAACTTATATCTTTAATCACACCATGATATTTGTTATAGTTACTTAAGTGTAATCTAATTAGGATGATAGCCTTAATTCCATGTTTTAAAACCGAAAAGTCTTAGTTTAACTTTTACTTTTACTTGTATTATTGTTTTTAAAGCCCCTAGAAATTTGGTTACAACAATGCAACTTATCATTTTCCTAAAACAAATTGAATCTGATAGTTAATTATAAATATTGTTGAGTAGGTCGTGTCCCAGGAGTCACGGGGTCGTGCCAGAGATACTCTACACGTACGAACCGAGCAATTTTCATAAGCATTGTTCTTGCACGGGGCCATGCCTTTTAAGCATGGAGCCATGCTTAAACACTCTAGAAAGACTATAAATAGGATCATATTTGCAACTTTGGGAAGAGCTTTTGATGGAGGATTACCCTACTGATTTCTCTCAGGAGTCAAGTCTTGAATACCCTTGGGATGCTCAAGCAGTGCATACTACACTTGGAAGATGCTTGAAATTGTATAAGCATCAGCTATTGTGGATCATTGGTTTGATTGTTCCATTTCACCGATGATTTCATATTTTATCATCTATGTTGTTTGTTGGTATGTTCAAGCTTAATATGAGCTAAAATGTCACTATCAGCCTAATTATATGAAACTTATGTAATTTGTGATGAACTAATAGTTTGATTTATGTTATATTGATTGTTATGGTATTTTTGGGTATACTTTTGATGGGTAGCATCTACATTTGAACGGGAAGTTATTAACTTATGGTTTGTAATTGTAAATATCATGCAAGGTTGAAAAACTTTTTGAACTAACATTTATTCGTGAAACCGATGTTCATAAAAAACCCATTGCTAATAAACTAGAAATGGTTATTCGAGATCATATATACTTTAGCATTCAGATCATTTGTGGGTTCCATTTTATTAGTCTGAAAAATCTAAAATAATTGTTCTGGTTTTCTAAAATTAATGGTATGTTAAAAAGGAATTTGATCAACTCTCTTTCTAACATTGAGTTATGTTTTCAGAAATCGTATGTTTAAAGGTTGCACGAGATCTACCTACATTACTAATGGCTTGGAAGATCAACATTGTATGTCTCGATGTTGGTGTCCTTATCACTACGGAGATAGCAGATGACAAATTCGCGTTGGCTCACGTTTAAAAACATTAATATAACTACTTAAACTTATATCTTTAATCACACCATGATATTTATTACAGTTATATAAGTGTAATCTAATTAGGATGATAGCCTTAATTCCATGTTTTAAAACCTAAAAGTCTTAATTTAACTTTTAGTTTTACTTGAATTATTGTTTTTAAAGCCCCTAGAAATTTGGTTACATCAATGCAACTTATTTTTTTCCCAAAACAAAACTGAATCTGATAGTTATTTATAAAGATAGTTGAGTAGGTCGTGCCCCGTGAGTCACGGGGTCATGCCAGACATACTCTACACATTCGAACCGACCAACTTTCATAAGCATTGTACTAGCACGGGACTGTGTCTTTTAGGCATGAGGCTGTGCTTAAACACTCTAGAAAGCCTATAAATAGGATCTTATTTGCAACTTTAGGAAGAGACCCTACTAAATTCCCTCAGGATTCAAGTCTTGAATAACCTTGGGAGGCTCAAGAGGTGCATACAACACTTGGAAGATGCTCAAAATTGTCTAAGCATCAGTTATTGTGGATCACTGGTTTGATTGTTCCATTACACCGATGATTTCATATTTTATCATCTATGTTGTTTGTTGTTATGTTCAAGATTAATATGAGCTAAAATCTAATTATCATCCTAATTAGAAGAAAACTTAAGTAATTTGTGATGAACTAATGGTTTGATTTATGTTATGTTGATTGTTATGGTATCTTTGGGTATACTTTTGACGGGTAGTATCTACATTTGAACGGGAAGTTATGGACTTATGGTTTGTAATTATGAATGTCATGCAAGGTTGAAAAACGTTTTGAACTAACTTTTATTAGTGAAACCGGTGTTCATAAAAAATCCATGGCTAATAAACTAGAAATGGTTATTATAGATCATATAACTTTAGCATTATGATCATTAGTGGGTTCCCTTTTGTTAGACTGATAAATCTACAGTAATTATTTTGGTTTTCTAAAATTAATGGTATGTTACAAAGGAATTTGATCAACTCTCTTTTTAAGATTAAGTTATGTTTCTAGAAATCGTATGTTTAAAGGTTGCACGAGATCTACCTACATTACTAGTGGCTTGGGGGATCAACATTGTATGATACTCGATGTGGTGTCCTTGTCACTATGGAGCTGGCAGATGACAAATCCGTGTTGGCTCACATTTAAAAATATTTACATAACTACTTAAACTAGTATCCTTAATCACACCATGATATTCATCACGGTTACATAAGTGTAATCTAATTAGGATTATTGCCTTAATTCTATGTTTTAAAACCTAAAAGTCTTAATTTTACTTTTACTTTTACTTTAGTTATTGTTTTCAACGCCCCTAGAAATTTGGTTACATCAATGTAACTTATCATTTTCCTCAAACAAAACTGAATCTGATAGTTAATCATAAAGATTGTTGAGTATGTTTGGAGTGTTCGCTGATTGATACTGATGGTGTGAAAATGTAGTTTAAATTATAAAGACCACGTTTTAATTATTTAAAACGAATTACTTCTCAAACACACACTCACGGCAAGCGTACCGATCGCGTGTAGTATGGAAAGTAAACCGAGTATCGACCATGGACACAAATGGGTGGCGTCCCTTGTTACTGAACTGTTGTCGAATCCTAACCGATGATTTTTAAGGGATTTTTTGATAATTAAGAAGAGGACAAGAAAATTAGTAAACCAACTAAGCAACACAATCAAATAATAAGACAAAACACGAACCTAAATAAAGCATGCAATAATACAGAAATTTAAAAGAAATACAATCTAAACAAGGAGACTAAGGTAAATCCTGTAAATGGAAAGGGAAATCAAATAAAAGGAAGCACTACCTAGACTCGGTATCAGGTTGATCAGTTTGACTGACTCTCGGGTTGACTGACTGTTTGACTCCAGTTTCTGAATTAGACACCTGAAACATATCAGATCTCCTCTCGGACTCACTGACACACTCTAAATGCCATGAAAATCAATTGTAGCACTGAACAGGTTATTTCTCACATCTCGGTCTAAAAATTCCCTGAAACTGTACGTACTCAAAAACTATTTTACCTCTCAGTCTCAACAGCACAATGTGAAATAGGTTACCCTAAGCAACACTAGACACAAGGAGTAAATTGATGAATATGATTAATGACTTGAATTGGCAAGAAAAGTTATTAATTTTAGGACTAGTCACTCTCGTGCACTCGTTACCCAAACCAAAAACCCCCAAGATCAATCAATTATCTCCCTCCTCTCGAACTCAAGATAAGCAAACTTCTGAAAATTGATTTTAAACATAAAACTCCTATGGGTGATCAATCCATCTAGGTCAAAACACCAAGTAATGATCCTAACATGCAATTCTAGTCAATTAACACAAAAGTAAATCAACTAAAATACACGAGAAGCCTAATTATGAATCAAATCAATTTCAACAGAAGTAAATCAGCATCATTACTCATAAATCATCAATCTTTATACGATAGAATTCATCAACAAGTCAAATAAACCAAAAAACAAGTCAAAGAAAGTCAACCATCACCTAATCTAGGTAGATAAAGAACAATTAGCCACTAATCATAATCAAATCAGATTTACAATGATAAACCATGAATAAACAGTGAAGAACACGAATGGAAACGGAGAAACAAAGAGAAACCGAATGGTCAAACGCGTGAAAAGTCGAAAGTAAGGTTCTTTTCTTCAATCCCACGACCTAACTACTCAAAATTTCCTCCAATATGCTTCTGGAACTCTCCAAGGGCCGTCCAAGCGTCCTCCAGTCGTAACCCTGACCTCAACTTATAAAAAACGAACTTTGACTTTTTCGCGACCTCCTGCGGACCGCAGGAGTAAGTCTTGCGGACCGCAGGAACTTTAGGGTTCCTGGGTCGTGTTGACCTGGCCCGCAGACCGCAGGGAAGGTTCCTGCGGACCGCAGGAGCTTCACCTTTTGGAATTTTTCTTCGCTTTTAACTCCCGATCGCCCGATAATTCCTCGGTTTCCACTCGTAAGCTCGCGTGAACCTGTAAAATACGAAATGAAGCAAAGTAACTAAAATCTATGAAAATAAAACGCGAATTAACTAGAAATTAAAATAAAATACACGGGAAAATCAGATGTGTTTGCAACACATCAGATACTCGGTTCTTACTAACACTATATTTCCACACGATAGCTACACTTGACTTTTGTGTGTGTAGTTTAGTATAAGAAAAAACCATTTAAAACTAAATTGTGTTAAAATATTTATCAAATATATATACACATTTCACACGCATCAAGTTTTTGATGTCGTTGAAGGGGACACGCGTCCGTTTTGAAAGACAATTTGAAATGTTGACTATTTTCATTATATCTTGTTAATATGTTTTTTATTCAACTTTGTTTTATCTTGTTAATTAGATAGTTTAAGTTTGTTTGCCTTGGTTAGTTAGTTAGTTACATTTGATTGATTCATTCTAAACCTTAGTTAGTATATGCTTTCATAAGTTAGTGTATGTCCGGCTCATCTAGTCATGAACTTGTTTCTCCTCTTTTCAAAACCGAACAAGTTTTCCATTAAGGTTACGCGAAAGACCATGATAAACAGCAACAATCACTAAAAAATACATTTTGGAAGGAACACCATTTGAAGATGACATGGCTAACCAAGACGAGGAAATAAACATGACATATTATGCCACGCCGTCAATCGATGGTTATGATTCTAGCATTATCCAACTAGCAATAGTGGCCAACAATTTAGAGATTAGGTCTAGTATTATCCAGCACGTAGAAAACTTTGTTCAGTTTCACAGATTGTAAGATGAAATCTTAACACTCACATCTCTCAATTTCTTCGTATATGTGCAACTTTTAAAATCAGCAGCTATTTAGACAATGCAATTAGCTGAGGACTTTTTCCATTCTCACTTTGAGGTCGAGCCAGTGACTAGCTTCATTCGCTTCCGCTGGGTTCCATCACCATATGGTAGGAAATGGTCGAACAATTCCTTTTGAAATACTTTCCACCCGATCACACTATCAAACTTAGAAGCAGCATCACAAGCTTTTGCCAAGATGATGATAAATCACTACATGCAGCATGGGAGAGATTCAAAGGTCTCCTTCAGATATGCCTACATCATGGACTTGATCTCTGGCTGTAGTGTCAAACCTTTTTATGATGCAATCAGTGGAGCATACAAACAAGCTGCCAATCAAAGTGCGGGAGGAGATTTCAAAAGCGTCACACCAACTAAAGTATACCAGGCCTTAAAGAAAGTAAGTAAGAAGAGTTTTCTTATAATCCCATAAGAAACAAACATAGTTCTAAATGCGTTCATCAAGTGGGTTCTGAAACCCTAGTTGCAACCCAGTTAGAATCCCTAACCAAATGATTCGAACAATTGCATGTCGAACTGAGGAAAACTCCAACATGATGCAGCACATGCGGAGATTCACACAAGACCAACAAACTCCCATAAAACATGATGATGGTTGAAGATATTGATTATGTATAAGGCCTAAGGAATCCATATAACAATAACTCAAATTGGAGAAGCAACTCGAATTATAGAGAATCCGGTAACAACCAATCATCCTCTGGATTCAACCGAATGCCACCCTACAAACAACATATCCCACCATACCAAGGTCCAAGTAGTAGTAACCAGGACTGTAGAGCATCATCAATGGAAAACTTATTGCAGCATTTTTTTATTACCACACAAGCCATAGATTAAAACATCCAAAAATCTGATCGAAGAAATGAGGAGAGGTTCCAAAGAAATGAAGCTGACATCAAAAGTACCAAAGCATCATTACAAACCATTGACAAACCCTAATACACAAGTGAAAGCCATCAACACAAGGTGCTTTGCCCAGCAACACTGTGACAAACCCTAATGCACAAGTGAAAGCCATCACCACAAGGAGTGGCAAAGCCACTCAAGGTGATGCACCTGTATTACAACCAATCTTGAAAGAAGTTAAAACCAAAACTCCAAGTAATACAAGTGATAAGCAAAAGCAACTTGTTGATGTTAAAGAACCATCCAAGAAATAAGTACCACCACCTTATGTTCCACCACCTCCATATCATGGTTGTTTGAGACAACAACGAATGGAGACACAATATGGAAATTTCCTAGGTTGTTTAAGCAACTCCACATCAACCTGCCATTAGTGGAAGCCTTAGCTCAAATGACAAATTCCACTAAAGTCTTAAAGGGTGTGTTGTGGAACAAAAGAGTTATCATGTGTAATTTTGAATGTGGAATGCTCTGCAGTTCTTCAAAACAAACTACCTTAAAAGATTATTGATCCAGAAAGCTTTACCATCTTAACTAATAGGAAATATGTCTATTGGTAATGCGTTAGCTGACTTAGGTTCTATAATCAACCTTATGCCTTATGCAATTTTTGAGAAGTCAAACTTAGGTGTACCTAGACCGACCCATATGAGCATTCAGTTAGCTAATCATTCAGTCAAATATCCAAGGGGCATCGCTGAAAACCTTTTAGGTAAAAAATAAATTCATATTTCCTGTTGATTTTATGATCCTTGACATGAATAAGGACAAGAATGTTCCTCATATTCTAGGTCGACCTTTCTTAGAAACCGCCCGAGCCCTTATTGATGTTTGCACCGGTAGACTTACACTTCGAGTGGATGAGGCGGAAGTATTATTTGACATAGGACAATCCATGAAACATCCTTGATATAATAATGAATCACCCTATTACATTGATGTATGTAATTCAATCATAAGCTGTCATCTAAGGGAAACCCTTGAAAATGCAGCTTGCAACACTTAATTAATAGAAGTCCAAACAACCAAACTCATTTGTGAAGACCAAACCATTCCATACCAGAAGTTGATAAAACATCATCTTATCTAGAAGCATTCATGTGACATTCATCACCAAAATAGGTGTATTGACCATTGACTTTGACCGTTGACTTGACTTTTTGACTTTAACTTGGTCTATATATGAAATTTGACTTGAAAGTTGACCTAATGTTGACTTGTCCTGAGAATAGTATATTAGACGTGTGTAGACACACTAAGTTCTAGAACTATGTATTATAGGCTTTATATGTTTTAGTGGGCGTTGGACATAGTGACGGTGGACATTCACTGATTTGGACTTAGCATGATGGTTTGCTTAAAATTGGACTAAAGACTTAAAAAGGTAAAAATATACATCTTAGGTTAAGAACGTAAACAAAAATCGGACATCAATGGACTTTGCCTAAAGTCTACCAAATAGACTTAATTTAATTTAAAAATATAAATTATTAATTTACATAGCATATAATAGTCCATTGGAACCGTATTAATAGTAGAATTTAAAAATACAAAAATTGGATGACACGCGTATCGGGACGAGATGAAATTGGACGAAATGGGCAAAGGGCCCGGGAGGCCCATCTAAGCCCCCCCTTGGCTGAATTCCTTCATAAAGGGGCCTTCCCTTTTGTTTTCTCATTCTTTCATTTTGAAAACATATTCTCCAAGTTTTATCCCTAGAAACCCTAGCCACCATCAATCTTTTCTTCTTTTTCTACATCATCTTCATCGAAAATTACCGTCATCAACATTCTTCCATTGATTTTTGGTGCAACAAAGACATTCAAGATCGTGTTCTAAGCATGCCTTGTTCATCTCATTGTTTTCCGATAAGAAAAACCATTTCTTGGTGATTTTATTCCTTATTCTATCTTGATAATGATGTTATTCATCATCTAAACACAAAATCATCATCTAATATACTCATATTCTTTGTTTTGGATGTTGGATCGTGAAAATGTAGGTGTTTCGGGTGTTGGACTCCCCAATCTGTAGAACTCTAATTTTTAATCTTTGTATATTCTTGGATCTATCAAATTGGGTTGTAATCTTGGATGACCTGATTACAATGGACATATTGGACTTATAAATCATAGTTAGAATCATTAATTTTGTTTCTTGAATGGATAAGCCTGTTGGATGATCAAAAACTATGTATCGATTAATTAACATTGTGAACCGGAAGAGTAAAACCTAACTACTGTTTTGGAACTGAAAATTGATATGATTCTAGTGTTTAATTATAGTGGTCAACTGGGGAATGGAATAAATGTTCTTTAAGTACTCGGGTCAATAAGAGTCAAATATGGAGGTTTGGGATGCAAAGGAACAAGACTAATAAACTGGACAGTTTACTGTTAGAAAATAAAATATTTTTTCAAGTCATAACTTGGTCATAATAAGTCCAAATGGGTCTAATTTTTCATCTAAAAACAATTTCAATGAGACCTCTAACAAACCCAAGTGGTCTCATGTCGTTTTGACATCGTTTGTTCCTCCAAACGTGGCAAACAAAACTGAAGGTCAAAACTAACAAATCTGGGCAGCAGCTTGGTCTGTGTTCGTCGAGTCATATATTTCTCATATTTTATCCAATGCAGATTATTATTTTTCTAGAGTGTAATTTAAAGTCTTTTCTTTTAAACGATACCTATTACGCAATATTTCGTTACCGTTTCGACCTCCAATCAATTTATGCAAAACTCGTGCGCAATCAGCTCTACATGCTGAAATATTTGGATAAACTTAAAAATAAGGATTTGAAACTAAATAATCAAATAAAGACAAATTTTGTATTAAAGTGATTAAATAACTTTTAAAAGGATAACCTAATAATATCTTTAATACATTGAATATGGACGAATAGATGTGCATCAAAGGACATTAATAAAGTAATATAAAGCGACAACTAAAACGCTAAACTGATGAAATTTAAAGTTTAAATCAGACTTTGGACTTGTCCTATTAGTAAATCATGCTTTCATAAGATAAAAACCTTGATAGACATTAACGACTGGGCTACAAGGATTACATCCATATTGTCATTTTATTCTCTAGTAATCCTTTTGTGATTTGTACTTTTAGTGCTTGCTTTGCGTATTATGGAATTTGGACTGTACAATTTCGAGGTGAGTTTCACAGCCCCCTTTTTAATATGTTTTACTTGGGGAAAAGGCATGCTCATCGTTTTGGACTATTTTGTGTCTTAAAGACTATTTTGGAACAATGTATGTGGTTTGGGTCTTGGGTTGAGTCTAGATGTTCATTCATGAGTGTGTACTTGGACTTGTGCTTGTTATTGTGATTTGGACGTCATGGAGAGGTATTGTTAGTACTAACGGGTTGACACCCCCACCCCTGTCATCAGTATACTAGTCGAGACTGACTTGGCCTGGGCGTGCCCTTGGGTTAATATAACCGGGTAATTGGACTTGGACTGACTTTAAACTTATGTTGATATTTGTACCTGCTATGTACTCTTATCCACGTACAACCTTTGTACATGTTATACATGGCACTTTGTACTTTAGACCTGTGAACTCACCAACGTTTGTTGACTTTTTAGAGCATGTCTTTTCAGGTAATGAGGCTTAGGTGCTTGGCTTTGGACTCTAGACAAGACCGCTCCCTTAGGAGCAATAGACTTCTCATGGGACTATTAGACTCATTTTGGATTGTTTGATTGTTGAATTGTAATTGTTGGTTTTGTATTTGGGATAGTTTTGTACTTGTGCTTGTTTGTTCCTAAATGGAACTTCGAACAATTTATGCATTTATAGTATGACAATTTAGGATTGACTATACTTGGCACGTGTTCCTATGTGTTGAGCGGTGTCATGACCATTTACGGAGAATTCCTTTAGTGATTCACTTGGACCCCCAACCTGTTATGACGATCCCGTCCTTTGCATCCTCGTGTTTCCACTTCTAGCGAGGGTGTGACAATTCAAGATCATTGAACAAGAACTAGAACCTAAAGTCAAACCAATATCGAAGATCCTCCGGTTCTAGAACTCAAAAAACTTTCATCTCATCTCGAATACGCCTTTATTGTAATCTTATCTTAACTTCTTGTCATTATCGCATCCACCTTATCGAATGATGAGAAGAACAAGTTACTTAATATACCATGGCACATAAACGAGTAATTGCTTTGAAAATCATGAATATCAAGGGAATCAACCCATCCTTTTGCACTTATAAAATTATGATGGAGGAAACCTTGAAATCCTTCATTTAGCCTCATATACCTTTATATTCGAGCATGCAAGAGGTTATGAATAAAAAAATTAATCAAACTACTACATGTTGGTTTGATTTACCCTATATCTGATTCTCCTTGGGTCAGTCCTCTCCAAGTTGTTCCAAAGAAAGGAGGCATGACCGTTGTAACCAACAAGAAGAATGAGCTCATTCCGATTCCTACGGTTATAGGATAGAGAGTTTGTATCGACTACTGCAAACTAAATGCTTAAAAGATTATTGGGGAAATAATCTATTGTTTCCTTGATGGTTTCTCAAGTTATTACCAAATGATAATTGCTCCTGAAGATCAAGAGAAAACAACATTCGCATGTCCATATGGCATATTTGCTTATCAATGTATGCCTTTTGGGTTATATAATGCCCCTGCTACATTTCAAAGATGCATGGTAGCAATCTTTCATGACATGATCGAGCATTCCATGGAAGTTTTCATAGATGACTTTTCCATCTTTGGAAACTCATTCAAATAATATCTTGAAAACTTGGAAAAGATGTTAGTTAGATGTGAAGACTCTAACCTTGTCTTAAATTAGGAAAAGTGCCATTTCATGGTTAGTGAAGGAATAGTGTTAGGACATAAAATCTCTCAAGCAGGACTTGAGGTCGATCAAGCTAAAGTCAACACTATTTTCAAACTTCTACATCCCACAACCGTGAAAGAATCATAAGCTTCCTAAGTCATGCAGGATTCTATCAACGTTTCATCAAAGATTTTCCCAAAATCGCATGACCAATAAATCAACTCCTTAAGAAAGAAGCGCAATCGTATTTTCTTACGAATGCATTAATGCAATCAAATTGCTAAAGGAGAGATTGGTAATAGCTCCAATCATTGTTTCCCCAGATTGAAAATTACCATTTGAACTCATGTTTGACGTAAAAAATTTTACGGTTGGAGATGTGTTAGGCCAAAAGAAAGACAACCAATTCCATCTAATTTACTATACAAGCAAAACCCTAAACGATACGTAAGAAAACAACACTGCGACCGAAAAAACTTCTTGCAGTAGTTTTCGCGTTTGAGAAATTTTGCTCATATCACGTCCTTTAAAAAACAATCATTTACACTGATCATGCAGCCCCTAGTTATTTGTTCAACAAACAAGATATAAAGTCGAGACTGATACATTGGATATGTGGACTCTAAGAATTTGACATTGAAAATCACGATAAGAAAGGAGCAGAAAGTCTGGTGGCCGATCATCCCTCGCGTCTTGAAATTCAAACCCTTAACAATCTAAGGAATACAAGATAAGCAACAATTCTCCTCATGAATTCCTTATGCACATCTAATCCTCAATCAATAAACATCCATGGTTAGCTGATTTCGTGAATTACTTGGCAAGCGGAATCCCTCTCAAAGGAAGGACTATCAATGAAAAAAGAAATTCTTCGCTGATATCAAGCATTACTATTAGGATGATCTGTATCTATTCAGAATCAGTTCAAACCATCTTATCCTAAGATACATATATAGAAGTGAAGCATAACAGATTCTAAGACACGGTCATGAAGACCCACATGAGGACACCATGGAGCAACCCTAACGGACAAGAAAGTCTTTGACTCTAGTTTCTATTGGCTCGTGATCTTTAAAGATGCTCATAACATGATACACGCCTGTTATGTCTGTCAAAGAACAACCAATATCTCAATACGGGATAAGATGCCTCAGAAACCCATTGAAATATGTGAGGTATCTGATATATGGGGCAATTGATTTCATGGGGCCATTCCCGGTGCCTTTTGGCAATCGCTGCATCTTGGTAGCAGACGATTATATCTCAAAATATGCTGAAGCTCAAGCCTTACCTACCAACGATGCAAGAAACGTTGTCAAATTACTCAAGAAACTATTCTCTCATTTTTGTGCCCTCAAAGCTTTAATTAGTGATCGTGGAACGTTTTTCTGTAACAACCAACTTGAAAGCGCAATGGCTCGTTATGACATTCACCATCATTTTCCAACTTCTTATCATCCACAATCGAATGGGAAAGTTAAAGTCACTAGCCAAGGTATCAAACAAATCCTCAAGAAAACTGAAATTCAAAACTGCAAGGATTGGTCTACCAAGTTATATGATGAATTATGGGCTCTTTGGACAACCTATAAAACCCCCATCGGCACTACACCGTTCAAACTAGTTTATGGGAAGTTGTGTCATCTACTTATGGAACTCGAAAACAAAGCCTATTAGGCACTCAAGACAGTAAACCTAGATCAAAAAGCTATAAATAAAAATTGATTTCTACAAATCAACAAGCTTGAGGAACTGAGAAAACAAACGTATGAGAATTCTAGGGTTTACAAAAAAAAGGCAAGGAAATTCCATGAATTTGATTAAATAACACTAAATGATTCTACATGGGAGAACGTGTATGCTGTATAGTTTTTGTTTACGTTTATTTATTGGAAATCTGAAATCGTAATGGTCTGGACCTTATACGACTAAAGACGTTTTTTCAAACTGTTCCATCGAAATATAAAACCACGACACCTTAAGTTTCAAGGTAAATGGTCATCGTTTGAAGCTGTATACAGATCGACCGACCAATATCTTCTCAGAGTAAATATATCTCCGCCCCAACAAACACTAAGTGTAGGGAAGGGTCGCGCCGAGGACCCGAAACTGAAACCCGGCACCTGTACATAGGTTTTTCTTTAAAATTTTAACTTTTTCAAGAGTCCACAAGCCAATCACAAGGCCGAGCCCCATGAGTCACGTCTCCGTGACTCTGACAAAATATTCCACGATCTCCCCTGACGACTCTAGAACGTTGAAGGTCGAATTTATGTCGAATTCTGACAAGCACAAGGTCGTGCTTAGCTAAGCATGCCCTTGTGATCACCAATCCTGACATGTATATAAATACCACACCTGGTCCAAGCTTTTATCATACCAAATCCTGCTAAAAACGTCAAATAGATTAAAGAATGTAGTTACGAAAGCTCGAGTTGGAACCCTGCGAAGAAACCGCATTCCAAAACACGAGAACCGAAAATGAAAGAATACTTCTTTAAGTTAATCGAACTAATCAAGCACTTGACTGAAATGAACTTAGTGGCAAACCAATGCCTAGCTGAACTTATCTAGAAAGTTCAAGAAATGGGCAAAGAATTCGTTTACGTCAACCGTCAGCTTGAGGAATTAAACAACCGCACTTCGCATTATCCCATCCCAAACCCTCCACATGAAATTTATGGAGGTTTCTTCTAGAAGCGTTTCGTCATGTGTTATGTCCGTTGACGCGTGTTTAAGAGTAATTTTGTGGTCTTTGATAGTCGGCTTCGACGTATCGTGTATCCGTAGGTCTTTAGGAAATGTAATTGTCATTTGCCTTGTTTTAATTAACTTTAGGACTATTATCATATCTTTTCTTGGTGATTTGGAAGTTATAAAACTTAACCAGGAAAATTACGCAACACGCAACGCAGAAAAATGGAACAACGAAAACTGAAAACCGGGAAAAGGGGGAGTCACGCCCCCGTGACCGATAAAAAATAACACAATCTGACTTCTTTCAGTGTTTTGTCTTATCCATATTCAATTATGACTTTTTAAAACCAAATACATGCCTGCTGCATCCTGTATTCACTTCCATTTTCACCATCTTTTTATTTTTTTCATATTTTCAAGCATTCCCAAGTGTTCTTTGATTTTCTTTCAAATATTAGTCACCAAGAGCTTAGTGTTAACTAATTACACGATATAATGATGTTTATTCCATATAATTAGGTGATTAGGTCTCTAACAACCAAAACATTACCATTATATGAGAATTCTTGTAAATGTTATATGGAATGGTTGTGCTAGTATAAAGTTTACGAACTATGAACAAATAATTACAAGTAATAACATATTATGATTTGAATTGAATTTTTAATAAAATAAATGATGAATAATGATTGATTGAATATTGTCATAAGATATCCCCAAATATATAACACATAAAAACAGGCTATCAATACTCAATTGTTAATTTTAAGTAACTAAGATAATGAAATGTTAGAATTGACACCAAATATTTTCTCACGTTTAACCTAAGGGAGGGTGTCTTAAGTTAGAATAATAACATATCTAAAACCTAAATACTGATTTGAAAAACTAGGGTTTTAATTTGGGATTTGGGTTTGTAACAAATAATTTAAATAACATAATGTAATTGATTTTAATGTGTAACTTGGTTAAATAAGATGAAATAAATTGATTAAATAGTAAGATTTAAAAAAATAACGATTAACAATCAGTGGAATAAAATAATTAAATTATATTTGAATAACACAATTAAATGTTAGATTTATAATAAATTAATAAATACGGTTTGAATATTAAACCATGAAAATAACTATAGATGTGTTAGTTACAGAAATCCCCAAATTCAATATAAACCATAGATTCAACTCAATCAATTTAAAGAAAATGTTGAATATGTTAATCAAAATTGGTTTTAGGCTTTTGTTAAGCATCATATTGAAAGTGTGTTTGTGTATTCAATTACCTGATTTGATATTGAAGTGATAATTGTAGAAAGAAAAAATAGTTATGGATGAAGCTGAGGTTGAATTAGAGAAGATGATGATAATATGCTTCAATTGAAAAGTTACAAAGCTTTCAGATAGGATTGAGATAAAAAAAATTAGGCCAATTGTTGATGAAAATGCTCCAAAGGGTACGAACACTAAGGGTGTCAACGAGCCAAGCCGGCTCGCAAGCTACTCGAGATCGGCTCGAAAAAAGCTCGAATTGAGACGATTTAAAACGAGCTTGAGCTCACATTATGGTTAATTTACTAAACGAGCTCGAGCCTGAGCTTTAAATATCGAGCTCGAGCTGGCTAACAAGCCAAAACGAGCCTTTTCTTATATAACTTTTAACTTACAATTTAAAATATAGAAAATATATATTTACATAAATCATATTATGATATATGTTAGTATGGTAAAAATAATTAAATAATATATATTATGTTACATATAAAAACATATGCATAAATAAATATAAAGCAATTATAAATAAAAAAATTTAATAAGTTAACAATAAACAAGCCTAGCCGGAGCAAAGCTCGAGCTTGAAGAATCTCTAACGAGCCTAGCTCAAGCTTTAAAAAATAAAAATACAAACGAGCCGCACTCGAGCTTTATAAAACAGAAACGAGCTGAGCTCGAGCCAAAGCAAGCTTGGGCTCGGCTCAGTGGCTCGAGCTCGACTCAGGTCCTTTACACCCCTAACGAACACCTTTGAGGCAAGTTTGATAAGAACAGGATGATAATCGCAATGTGTGTATGTTTTGAATGAGGTTATAGTGAGTTCAAATGGATCGAATAGATGGTTTCCCTTACTTATATAGGTTTAATTTTAACAGTTTTATATCGATCGAGTTATGAGATTTCATTCGGTTGTTTCAATTCAAAATTAAAATAATCCAAGCGTTTCTTGACTCAATTGAGTTGAATATAAATTACTGTCACAATATTTATATATGTATTTTCTGGGTGATTATTTGAACCAATTGATTGACTTTTGAGTTGGCACCAAATCGGGGTTTGAATTCGATGATATTGGTTTTAATTGCTCATAACAACGGTTGATTGCTCGATTAACAATGATCCTAAGTTCGAAACAGTCATATGAAAGTTCTGTGGCGGTTTGGTTGAATTAAATTGACAGGATTTTAAGTGACTTGGGTCGCTAGAGACTTGCGGAACTTTTGGGTGTCGAGTCGAGGGGGAGGGGGTTTAAATAATTATAGTTTAGTCCTTGTAGTTTGTAACACCCGGATATTATAAGAAGTGGTAAAAAGAAGAATAAAAGTGGAGAGTGTCATTTCATCCAAGTTGAGGGGTTAAATGTGTCAAAAGTACAAAATTTAATATTATTTTGTACAAAAGCAACATGGCCGCCCATGCCATGTTACTTTTCACCTTTTTTGCAATCGGATCTTAGAGAGAGAAAGAGCAGAGAGTTCGGGACTAGAAAAAAGAAGAAGAAGAAGTTCGAACGTAAGTGCTTTGATGATAATTTCCTCGGTTCTTTGAGGTTTTCCACCTTAGAAACCGAATTCTAAGTGTTGTTTGTGTTTTGATGATGTGTTGTGCTTGTTTTAGGAGTTTAAATTCTTGTGAACACAAGTTTGAAAGAAGATATACTTGTGAGTTGCAAAGGTGAGTTTCTAGAACCCCCTTTTAACATGTTTTTAACTGATTTACGGCTGGAAATGCATGTAAATATGTTTTCTAAAATGGGTTGTGTTATCCGAATGTGTATGTATGGATGTGTATGTTTTGGGTGTAAGTTGGGATTGATTATGGTTATGTTTATGTTATAATGTTCAGAATATTAGTACTAAGCTTAGATAATGATATATGATGCTTAGGGACTAAAAATATGTTAGAAACATGCCAAACAGGTTGGCCATGCGCCTAAATAAGGCCCATGCGCCTAAAACTGCCTTAGAGAAGTTTCTAAGTAGGGTCATGCGCCCAAATAGGGCCCATCCGCCCAAACAGTGCCCCATACGTCTAGAAATGTCTTAGAATTTCTAAGTATAAGCCCATGCGCCTGAACAGTAGTCCATGCGTCTAGGACTTAGTCTCACGCCTAAGTATAACCCATACACCCAAATAGTGCCCATGCGCCTGAAATGGCTAAGGCGCCTAAGTGTTGAAACACCCAAATAATCCCATGTGCCTGCATAGTTGCAATGCGCCTAAACAAGCCTCATGCGCCTTTATAGTGCTCATACGCCTAGAACACTTAGACTATTTTCTGAAAATTTTTAGAAAAACAGAACCATTGAGGTTTGACCCAAGTTTGACTTAGGGTCTTTAATTGTTATTTTATGACATTATTATAAGTTGTTCTTAGATCCTAATAAATTATTATTGTGTGACTTATGTGGTATGTTTATGATCATAAATGCAAGTATTATCATTAACAAAGTGGAAGATTAATGATAAAGAAAAGTGGACCGTAATTAAAATAATGAAAGTCTTGCAAGCACATAGGAGGTGCACGACCATGTTGTCGTTAGCTCAACTGTGATGCGGGTTAGCTACCCCAAAGGATACACACAGGGTCAATCAATCGAGATTGACGGACCTTTGTAGCATACCCTAGGTGACTGGGTCAGTCTTGTGCACAGTGATCATATTTGATAGACCACAGGCCCAGCACCAGTTTTTCACACATAGTTTAGGGTATTGCTCATTGGTCCACATAAACAGTGAAAGATAAAGTTAAAGAGTACGAAATGAACAAAGGTATATAGTAAAGAAAGAAAGCATTACCGTGTTGTATAGTTGATGCGTGCTCACGTACAAAAGTAAGAAAAGTATTTTTATAAAAAGAGTATTTTCATATATATATATATATATATATATATATATATATATATATATCTCATAAGGTATTTTAATACTTTTAAAACTAGAACTCACTCAGCAAAGCTGACTTTTATACATTTTCAGTTGGTAGGTAATTATTGGTTGAGGATGGCACGAGGGTGAAGCTACTCGACGGGGCAAGACTGACGTCCATTCAACACTTATGATATTGTTGTTTTGTAATGCAATTAAACAATCCTTTTGTAACTCAAACTCCATTGTATTGCTTAATAACAGTATTTATTAATAATCATGAATGGCTTTTGTTATAGTAATTCCGTTGTTTATTTTATGAGATGTATATTATTATGTATCTATGATGCGATGAATGACCAACTGTGAGGTGCCCGGGAACGGGGCCTTACATAGTTTTAAAGATTATTATTTCATGTAAAAACTTTTTAACTCAACTTTTAAAAATTAAAATTTACACCTTAAACTTATTAAAATCCTAATTCTAATTAAAAAATCATTATTTTATAAAGCTTTATAAACTTTATAAATATTATAAACTTTGCATTTTAATAATTAATTATAATTAAATAATTAAAATCCCATATATAATGATATAACCGTCTAAATTTTAAAAACTAACTAGCGTTTCTTCTCCACGCGCGTTGCGCGTATGAACCCAAAGTTTAGACGAAATCGCAAAAAACTTGAAACACAGTCAGGTTTGGTTACGGCTACATGCCGGAAATGAAAGCCAACCAGATTTGCACAATCGAATTGGTTGCCGCTGCACAACCATATCCGCAAACCCTAAAGAACAACGGATGGCACCGTTGGTAGGAGCACCAACACACATTCTCTGAACATCCTAAGGCTTTCAGATGGAAATAGCAGCCCCACCATCACCATTGCACTGGTGAACTTAACCACATCACGGGGCAAGCCGGCGCCAACCATCGCAAAAGGTCTCGGGTTAAATGAAGACCATCGAGCGACAAGCGTTGCCCGCTTCCTTAACAATAGAGGGGAGGCAGAGCGGCAACAGAGACCACGCCGAGTAGACTTACAACCACCGGTGGTGGCGGAGTCACAACACAATTGACGCCACCCTCTCTCTCTCTATACAACAAACGAACAACCAAAACCACAAACGACACAGACGCCACCCACCAAGGCGAAGCAGGTTAGGCCAAACATAATCGCACCTCCGCTACTTTCTCTTTCTATAAACAAATTAGAGGGGTAAAAAAAGCCTAAAACTTCATTCTCTGTTTATACACTTGATAAGATGGAGGGGCAAAAATAAAAACCATAAAAGTCATGCGGCCAAAAATTCATACTTCATGTACCCACTATTTATTTAAATTGCTTTTTAAATATTATATAATTATATGAATTAGAAAAATATTTTAAATTGAATAAATGATATAATTATTGAGTTTGAACACCATAATATATATACGAAAAATTTCATAGAATATTAATTAAGATTTAAATATATTTCGATTAGATCATTTATTTTTTCACTTGTTCCAATTAGATTATTTAATATTAATCTAGTGTTCTAATCATATATCTTTAAACTGAATAGCAGATAACTTGAGATTTCTAAAATTATATATAGTATTAAAAGGCTATGTCAGTGGCTAGAGTAGCCAGCGTACAAGCCCTCTAGCACAATGTACAACCATCTAAAGCGCACATTTGTTTGGTCCACGTGGCATCAAATTGCCGCATCAACCACCATAGAATTTAAATTTAATAAAACAAATAGAATATTCAAATATTAATTAAAAATCAAATCAATAATAATAAATTAAAAAAACCCAAAGATGGTACATATGCCCCCCTCCCCCCTCCCAGTCACCCTCAACCTCGACCATCATCTCATCTACATTCACCATCGACATGCAACCTCCCTGCCATCCTCCATCGACCTTCATCGCTACTTTTCTTAAATCGATGGTAGGGATTGATGCACAAGAACAACCTTCATCGACTTCTAAAATGAATGGTGGAGGTTCAACTGCTACTGGAATCTACCAATAGAGTTTGTGTGGTGTGTGATGGGCAAAAGTTCGCCGGAAAACTTTCCGATGAGCAAGTCGTGAAAGTGATGAGGTTGTGAACGGAAGGGGATTATTGATGAAGTTATGAGTGAACCCTTTGGTCCATCAAGGTATAATCTTTTTACTTCTTTAAAATCTTATATTAAAACATATAATGTAATTATAAATAATGATTTATATCTTTTTTTTTAATATTTTGTAATATATGAATGACATAATGGATAACAAACCTGCTATTCAGGTTAATATATAGGATAAGAATATCAAAATAAACTTTAGTAGCCTGATTGAGAAAAAAATTTATTTTAATCTAAAATAATTCTTAAACTTGATTAAATTTTATAAAGTTACCCTTATATATAGATTAATTAAATAATAAATTTCTATTACATATATAACCTAAATGGGTTTAGGTTTACATTTTAAAATTGGTTAAATGTAACAGATAGGAGTACCATGATGATATTTGTTTCATTCTCTTCTGATTATCTTATCAATACCCCCCCCCCCCCCCTCCGTCAGTTAGTTTCTCATTTCAACAAAGTTGGTAGGGTCGAGATATGTTCCTATAGTCTATTTATTGTAAGATGGATTTTTGATAGCTTGGGTTGAGATTAGGTAGTCCTAAAGATGTCAAAGCACATACAAACCTTCGACTTTGAAGGATTTGACAGTATATTCACAAAGTGTTTTTATATGGTTGTAGATTTTGCACTTATAATATACAACTCAAGCAGTCACTTTAAAATGATCATGTTAAGTAGTATGTAATCAAGAAGAGTGTTCACCAATTACTATTACACTCTTATTAAGTTTATTATGATTACTACAATTACAAGATTAATTTAATTGTTTGTATAAGGTAATGATGCTAAAAGTGACCACTAATCACAAGTTTAAGGATATTTACAACGTATACAGTCTTAAGGAAGCTAGTAATAGTATGATTTTGTGTTAGCATTTTGTTTATAATCAACAATGTAAGATATAAAATCTTAGGTATATTTAATAACTAATCAACCCATATATAACTAATCTATATACTATTATATAAATCAAACCTTGGGACACAAGTGTAATTTAAAAAAAAATTAAGACACCTAATATAACTTCTTAAGATTAGGTACAAGTGTTTTATGCAATCATAACTATTTTGCCCCTCATTTAATAAACTTATTTTAGTTAATACGTTACTTTGTACATATTATTAATACATCATTTAATAATTTAAGATTATTTAATTCATTACAATATATATTATATTATTATAATACTATAAATTAACATTTAAATTTATTAATCATTATGATCTTATTTAAATACTTAACTATATAATTACTAAATACTATTATAATAATGATGATAATTGCAGGATCGATTATGGGTGGTTTTTTCTCTCAACTCACTGTGAATAACACTCAGCAAGTAGTCTATGAAGAGTTGATCACAATATAACAAGTAAGAAGCAGTAAGAAAATTAACACAGGAAGTAAATTTTCAAGGTACTTTTATATATTGCTTCTCAACTCAAAAATTACAAGACTCTTGGACTCAAAGGATTACAAGACTCTTGGACTCAAATCACTTATCTAAAGAGTTACAAGGAGAAGATATATATAATACTACCTACAGCCGGGTATACTTTGATACCAGCTGGACACCTCTAACCTTACATCTATACTACAAGACTCTAGGTGAGGTCTTTCAGACATTTTGCCTGAGAGTTGGTAGTCAGGACATGTCCCTGACTTACCTTTTGTCACCAACTAAAGTTGGTAACATGTACTATCATAAAAAGGTGAACAGTAGAATAAAGTATGGTCAACAACATGGCTCTTTAGGAAGATGTCATGCTGTATCAGAGGTCTGCAGCGGACTGTCAGGGACCATTCTTTTATCTGCTGGACATAGCATTGTCTTCCGAAGGATAAAGTGCTTCGGAAGTATAACTTCTTCCGAAGGCACTTATACTTCGGAAGACTGCTTCTTCCGAGGCTTGGAGTCTTCTTTGTCTTTGGAAGCAGACTTTGTCTTCAGCTCTTTCATTAGACTTTGTCTTCGGAAGCTTTCAGGCTTTGTCTTCAGCTCTTTCATCAGACTTTGTCTTCGGAAGCTCAGACTTTGTCTTAAGTTCTTTCATCAGACTTTGTCTTCGGAAGCTCATACTTTGTCTTCAGCTCTTTCATCAGACTTTGTCTTCGGAAGATAGTCTTCAGCTGTTGGCTTCAGCTGTTGTCTTCAGCAGTTGACTTCAGCTTTTGCCTTCAGTTGATATCTTCAGCTGTTGTTCTTCAGACTCTCGGAAGATTTCATGCTCAGCTTCGGAAGCCTTTGAATGTAGTACCAAAAATGACTATGTGAAGTGGTTTTGGTTGCACCAGCCTCATCATGATCCAACAAACTCCCCCTAGGCTGATGCTACCAAACCTCACTTCCCTCTTCTTCTCAAAGCTCTCAGCACCATGGAAAGTAGGTGTTTATCAGTGTCTTCATTCTTTCCTGATGTGGTGCTGAGAATCTTGTACAGATCCTTGGTAGACAGAACCTCCACTCTGTCACCTTGGATTATGTGTACCCTTTGTTGTGGCCCTCTGAAAAGAGTTAGTTGATGGGAACTATAATCATATTCCCATCTAACTATTGGTTCCAATTCAGGACCTTCCACCATCTGTAGAAAGGCTGTGCCTTTGCTGGTTGGTCTTTCCTTGTCTTCCGCTCTTTTCAACTTCAACTCTTCTTCAATCTTGGCTCTTCTACTTAGTTCAACCAAGTGGAGACCACTCATATGATTTCTGATGTGTGCAGCAGTCTCAGAGTTGGAGGGATTGGAGAATGGCTTCTCTGCAAGCTCAGCAAGGTCGAATCTGCTGAGATGCAATAGAGATGTGGCGTTAAGCCTGTTGGTTTCACCATTCTCCCTTTCCACAACAAAGTTGTGAGAAGGTTCATCGAACCTCCACTGGATTATAGCATTCCTAGGTCCAGGAGATTGACTAGAAATCCTGTCCTCTTTCCTGGTATCCAGCAGAGTCACCAGTCTCCTCTTAGTCTCTTCTCCTCAGCACCTCAGCATTAAGGGTATCAGAGTTGAGACCAAGAAGTCTTGCAGCCTGGCCCAAAGTATCTCTAGGCAACTCAAGAAATTGGCCTAGAATGAGGGAGCTTGAAGAGTTATTAACATAGGTTATGTTGATAAGCTCTCCCTCACAGGAGATGCTGCTCAAAGTGGTGCAGTTAATGAGCCTTGTCTTGAACTCCTTTATTTCCTTAAAGGAGTGATGTTGAGGAGGCTGAGGGGATGATCTTGGTTTTTGTTGGGTAGGCTTAGGTTTAGTGGTTTTGGGTTGTGTCTTGGGTTTTAGGATGGAGAGTGTGGGTGGTTGAGGTGATGTGGTAGATTTGGGTAGAGTCGTGGGTTGAGGGGTGAAGGTTTCATCAGCGGGTTCGGTTTTGATAGGAAAAGGGGTTGGTTCTGGTGTGGGTTGTGGTTTAGGAGTGGCTGTGGTTGAGTGGCTAGGGTGAAGACCATTCCCTGTCCCCTCCTGTACATCTCCCTCCTTTTCCCCAAACGGATGTCAGCTTTTATTTCACTGACAATCCGCTGGAGTGTCCTCTCGGACATAGGTCCCACCTGCCTACCAGAGAAGCCATGAGCCCGGAGATAGTCTTTCATCTAGGCTTTGTCATTGGACTTCTTGGTGGCAGTGACCCCCTTCTCTTCTTCCCTCCTCTTCTTCTCCCTCAACTTCTCCCTAGCAGCCTTCTTCCTTTCCTTCTCCATTTGATCCTGCTCTTTGTTGTGGAGCAGCAGGATCATGTCATCATCATGTAGAGACAGTTCAGGAAGACTGAAGCCTCTTGAGAGTAGGAATTTGATCCTATCCTCTCTCAGCTTCAGGGCTGCCTCCCTTCTCTCTTCTTCTTCCCTTTCCAAGGCCAACCTGGCTTCTTCTTGTTGTTTTAGCCTGGTTGACCTCTCCAAAGTCACCAACTCCTCTAGTGGTAGCAGGAGTATCTCCTCATTGGCAGCTCCTAGGCTGATGAGCTGGTCAATGAGTGTTGTCCTTCTCTTTTGGTTGATCTCTTCCTGATTAGCTGCAGTTGCCTTAGAACTAGCAGCTAGCAGCTTTTCAGTAGGATACCTACCTTTCTTTTTGATCCTCTCAATCCTCTCCTCCTCCTGAAGCTCTTCCGCAGTCAATTTTCTTTTTCCTTTGTCATTGGCAGTACTTGACTGTGGTGGTTCTTGGATGGAGGGTTGTGATTAAGAGAGAGGTTCAGCTGGTGTTTGGGTTGGAGGAATGTCAGAAATGTCCTCCCTGCTCACCTCAGATGCTATTTCAGCAATAACATCTGTGATGGTTAGTTCCTCGGACATCTGGAATAATCCTTCCGCAGCTTCTATTTTGGCCTCGGAAGACTTTTCTTGTTCTTCCGAGGCTTCCATGTCAGCTTCGGAAGCTTGAGCTTGAGCTTCGGAAGATAAGACAACTGCAAGTTCTGTCCCAACTGTTTCAGTTGCTGGGCCATCAGTCTCCATTTCCCCTTCGAAGCTAATCTCAGGTTCCATGTGGACCCTAGGTTGACCAACTTCTTCCACAGTGGTAGAAGGTGCTGTCAGTCTTTGAAGCTCCTCAGCCCCAAAATATATAAGTGTGGTGTCGGGGCTGGGCTGTTCTAGGGATGATCTCAATACAAACTTTGTGAAAAGTCTGTAGAGATCTTGAAGCATTTTTGAGTCAATCTCTAGAAAAGATTGAGATGACTCAGGTAGTGTGATAAGTTGGGAAGTAAGGGATTGGGTCTGTGGTTCCTCAATTGTTTGTCTCTAAACTTTCTCCCCCTTTTTGGTAGCATCATCTTGAGAGCTAGATGAGCTAGAGGAAGAAGTCAGTGAGACCTGAATTGGTACATGCCTAACAGACCTCTCCGTCTGTTTCTCAGCTAGTTTGGCCTTGAGAGTGTTAATCTCAAGTTGCTGAGTGGCAGTCCTTAATTCTAAGATCATCACCTGTGATTCCAGGTTGGAGACCTTAGAAAGCAAGTACTGAAGTGTTAGTTGCATACTTCCCTCATCTTCATAAGAAAAATCACGGGGAGATGAGATAACATACCTAGTATGCTCAGTCTCACCACCAGATGTGGCTTCTTGGCACCCTGGTTTCCTTTGCTCAGAGTCATCTCTTTCAGAGATGTCAATGGGCAAAGTTGCCGTAGACTCAGTCCTAATTATGTTACCACTGTCCTGAGAGCTCAATGAGAGACTCTGAGTAGTGGCAGCTGAGCCTACATGAGTCCCATCCACATCAGTGGGACTCACCTTAGTAATTGGCTGCTGATGGGGGCTAGAGACAAGGGATCCCTCTTGGCTCTGTTGATCTTTCAGAGGGTGTTGTAGATCAACTTCATGGCCATGGAGAGATGTAATCTCTTCATCAGTGCGGAGTAAAAGGTCAGTGAAAGATAGGGAAGTTAAACCTACTGACCCGGGACCTAGATCAATGTCTATAGGCATTGAGCCTATGGTGGGGCTGTCCCTAGAAGGCTGCACAGGGGAGTGTTAAGACTCACCCTGTGGGCTTAAGGCTTGGGGTTCGGGCTCAGGGGTTTGAGACTGAGGAGGCTCAAAACCCACATTGAGGTTGAATGTAAAGGAGGGTGTGACCTCGGACTGAGTGGGAGCCCATGATTCCACTCTAGCCCTTTGGGTATGAACAGAAGGAGCTTGTTCAATCAGAGTAGATTGAACAAGGGTTCGTTTGGGTCGTCTCTGGTATGTAGCTTTGATGGGTAAAGAGAATTTTGGCATTGTGGTGGAGGGTGCTGGTGTAGGTTCATCACCTGTGGGGATAACAGGGATGTCACCAGGAGCTATGCGCTCAGTCATCTCTGGAGGTAATGGAGTGTACCTTCCAGTGAAGTTGATGGAAACCTTCTTCGGTATTTTGAAGATGGTAGGCCTCACTTGTGGAACAGTAAGAGCAGCTGCGCAGACAAGCTTGTTTGGTTCCAGCTCACAGTTGATTATGTGTTGAATAAATCTGGGATACATGAAGAATGTATCCCTGCTCAGATTGCTGATAAGGTTGGTCAACACAAATCGTGAGTAGTTGAATCGGAGACCTCTCACCAACCCATAAACTAGGCATCCTAGTTCATATGGGATTTGATCCCAACCCCCTGATTTGTTGGAAAGGCAGTGCAGGATAATGTGCAGCAGGAACTTCCAATGGTAAGAGAAGTTAAACTTGTAGACGGTAGACCTGCTTACATCCCCTCCATATCCCATGAGGATATAGGTGCCTTCCAAGTCTTCTTTGGGGAACTCAGTAGGAGCCCCATCATCATGGAGCTCGAGATGCTCCCTGATGAGCTGTTCAGTGATGACCAACTCTTGGCCACAAATACGGGTTCTCAGGACTCGAACCCTATTCAGAACTGTAGTTTGACCGTTGCTCCAGAATTCGAACATATGGTTGGAGTATACGGTGGGTTAACTGTAAGTGCAGTGAGGTATGTGGATTCGGTAAGAAAGGTGATGATTTGGGTGAAGTCGTCATCCCTTGACGAATCAAGTAATGCGACTTGGTTGTGCTGAGGGTTTAGCGCCATTGAAGAAAAAGTAAGCTTGAAATTTGGGTGAAATTGCAGGTTTGACAGTGAAGGGAATAGTTAGGGCAGTAAATTGGTAAAAGAAGATGAAATTGATCAGTCAAGATTATTTAAAAGGGGATGAATTGTGGTAGTGACGGTAATAGGGTAACTGTTTGGGGTTACCGTGGGTAGTATGGTGGTTTACGGCGGAAAAATGATAGTGGTGACAAAGGATAATTTTAAATAATCTGACCATCATGAATAAAATCTTACTTTTTACAGAGTGGGGCCCAAAAGATATCCGTTACATATAAAATCTTTACTTCCGAATGTAAAACATTTCCGAAGGTAATTGTCTTCCGAAGTCAATTTCTCTTCCAAAGCAAGGCATTGCTTCCGAAGGTAAAATGGTCTTTTGAAGGTACTTTCTCTTCCGAAGCAAAGCATTGCTTCCGAAGGTAAAGTTATCTTTCCGAATGGAGAGTCTTATAAGGTTCGGAAGTAGATCTGATGTGAAATCAATCGCTTCTTCCGAGACCAAAAACTCTTCCGAGAAGACAATTTCCATTGAGGAATTTTGGCTTCGGAAGATATTCAAGAATATCTTCCGAGAGTTGATTCCTATTCGGAAGGAATTTACACTTAGAATAATTTAAAGATCTTTTGTAACAGGGCTTAAATTGTATTGACACAAGACATTACACATTTAAAAAGCTTTTTCAAAAGAGGTAGTTAATCAATATTTATCATCCCAATAGCTGATATGAGATACTTAAATCTTTGTTCATCAAATGCCTTTGTGAACAAATCAGCATATTGTTCATTTGAGTCAACTTTGATTAACTTGATCAGATGTTTCTCATGAATATCTCTAATGAAATGATACCTGATATCGATGTGCTTTGTCTTGGAGTGCTTCACCGGATTCTCAGTTATGGAGATAGCACTATTGTTGTCAATATGGATAGGAGTTGTCATGAAGTTGAATCCATAGTCTAACATCTGATTTTGAATCCATAGCAGTTGAGCACAGCAGCTAGCAGCAGCAATGTATTCAGCTTCAGCAGTTAATGTAGAGACACAGGATTGTTTCTTGCATTGCCATGAGATAATCCTTCCACCAAGAAATTGACATCCTCTTGATGTTGATTTCTTGTCAATGTTGCAGCCACCATAGTCACTGTTAGAGTATCCATAGAGATTGAAATCACTATTTCTTGGATACCAGAGACCTAGTTTAGGTGCTCCTTTGAGGTATCTGAGGATCCTCTTTACAGCAGCTAGGTGAGACACCTTTGGAGCAGCCTGATATCTTGCACAAATGCATGTGGCAAACATGATATTTGGTCTACTAGCAGTGAGATACATCAGAGAACCAATGATTGCTCTATACAGATGTTGATCAGTATCCTCCCCCTCAAGGTCAGGGCAAAGATTATGGTTTCTGGGTATGGGTGTCTTGGCTGGTTTACAATCCTTCATTTCAAATCTATCTAAGATGTCTGAGACATACTTAGATTGACTTATGAAGAACCCTTCCTTCATCTGTTTCACCTGAATTCCAAGGAAAAAGTCCATTTTTCCCATGGAACTCATCTCAAACTTCTGATCACAGTGCTTTCAAAGTCCTTGCACATTTGGTCGCTTGAAGAACCAAATATGATGTCATCAACACAGACTTGTACAAGCAAAATGTCTTCTCCACTCTTTCTGATGAAAAGAGTCTTGTCAATGGTACCTCTAGTGTATCCATTCTTCAGGAGAAACTGAGACAAGGTCTCATACCACAACCTAGGTGCTTGGTGCAGCCCATATAGAGCTTTATCCAGTTTGCACACATAGTTGGGGTGCTGTGGGTCTTCAAATCCTGGAGGTTGACATACATCGATTTCCCTATCTATATCCCCATATAGAAAAGCACACTTGACATCAAGTTGGTAGACTGTGAAGTTCTTAGATGCAGCATAAGCAAGGAAGATCCTAACTGCCTCAAGTCTTGCAACAGGTGCAAAGACATCAGTATAATCAATTCCTTCCTCCTGGGTGTATCCTTGAACTACTAGTCTTGCCTTGTTTTTGATAATCAAGCCTCTATCATCTTTCTTGTTCCTGAATACCCATTTAGTGCCTATGGGTACTTGACCAGATGGTAGTGGGCATAGATTCCAGACCTTTTGTCTTCTGAATTGAAGCAGCTCCTCCTGCATCGATTCAACCCAACTACTATCCTTTAAGGCATCTTCTACCTTCTTTGGATCCATCTAAGACAAGAAGCATGAGTACAAGCAGACATTCCCATGATGAGTTTGTCCTCTTGTTCTCACACCCTCAGAGACATTCCCTATGATGTTCTCAGTTGGATGAGTGTTGTGAATCCTAAGACGAGGAATCACTTCGAGTTGCAGAGATAAGTCTAGGTTAGACATATTCTGATCAGGAACTGGATCACTCTGTCCAACTGCTGTTTCAAAGTCATTCAATGAGGACTGATTGAATGATTGAGAAACATCATCAATGGTTGGTTGTGAAGTAGGATTAACAGTTGCCTGTTCCTTCAGAATACTACTTCCCTCAACCTGGTGTTGTAATGGATCACCTGAAAACTTTGAGGTTGATCAAGTGATTCACTTGTTGAAGCTTCATTATCTAGTTACACTATCAGATCTGTGAATGGTTGAAGCTTGTTGCCTTTCAGCTCTTGGAGAATTTGGAAGAGGTCTGGGAAGCTTAAATAGTTGACCTGCATCAGCATCAGTATCACATTGAGCACCTGTTCCAGCTGAAACATTCTCACACGATGGTTTAGAATAGTTTGGAAACAATTCTAAATCAAAGATATACTCAGGTCCATTCCCCCTAACACAAGGAGTGTGCTCATTAACAACTATATTGGATGACTCCTCAAATTGTTGATTCTTGATGTTGTATACTCTATAAGCTTTGGAGCTAGAAGAGTATCCAACAAAGATAGCATCATCCGACTTCTCAGCAAACTTTGCTAAGTTGTCCTTTGTGTTAAGTATGGTACACCTGCAGCCAAAGGACCTTAGAAAGCCAATGAACGGTGGCCTCTTGTTCCATAACTCATAAGGGTTTTTCCATGGGGCTTAACTACAAGAACCCTGTTTTGCACATAGCATGCAGTGCTGACTGCCTCTGCCCAGAATGTTAGAGGCAGCTTTGAATCAGCTAACATGGTCCGAGCAGCCTCAATAAGTGTCCTGTTCCTCCTCTCAGCAACACCGTTTTGTTGAGGAGTTCTGGGAGCACTATATTGTCTGGCAATCCCTTTTGAGTCACAGAATGAGTCAAGAACGAAGTTCTTAAACTCAGTCCCTTGATCACTTCTAATGATCTTAACCTTGTGATCAATTTGATTTTCTATTTTAAGAATAAAGATTTTAAAGTTTCAGCAGTTTCATCTTTGCTTCTTAAAAGAATACCCATGTAAATCTTGTAAAATCATCAACAATCACAAGGCAGTATGATTTCCTTCCAATGCTCATTATACTTGTGGGACCAAAGAGATCCATGTGCAATAAGTATAATGGAGTAGTGATAGAGTTAACACATTTGGATTTATGAGATGATCTGTGTTGTTTCCCTTTCAGGCATGCAACACAGTTATCTTTGCAGAAAAATTCCTTTTTAGGAAAACCATGTACCAAGTTATTTTTAGCCAATTTATTCATTGTTTTAAAATTCACATGACACATACGTTTATGCCATAGTGTTGACTCATCACTATCAGCTTTGGAAAGGAAGCATGATACTTCACCCATAGGAAAAGCATTGTTCATATCCAGCTTGTACATATCCCCTTTTCTGGGAGATCTAAGAAGCACCAATTCCGGAGGAATTATCATCCCTGGTTTGAGGATAATGCACTCATGTTCTGTGAAAAGCATCTGATGCTTCTGGTCACAGAATTGAGAAACACTTAGCAGATTGTGTTCAAGCTGTTTGACAAAGTGAACTTTGTCAATGTTTATTCTGCCATTGGATATACTTCCTCTGCCAGAAATATATCCTCCGGCCTCACCTTCAAATTGGACAGGCCCTCCATCAAAGTTCTGGAATTGTTGAAGGAGAGATCTGTTCCCTGTCATGTGCCTGGAGCATCCACTATCTACAATCCAGACATTGTTGTTCTTGTCAAATGGACGTCCCTGCACATAAGATGAGATGGTTAGTTTTGTTTGGAAGCCCAAGCCTTGCTGGTCTTGGGCTCTTCCAACGATAGTGACATAATTGAACCAAAAGATATGCATTGGGGTTCAATAGAGGTCATTGTTGAAGAAGAGGTTTGGGCTGCAGTATCTTCCTTGATCTTCCAATCCATCCCTTGGTTGATCTTTGAAGATGAGCTTGTTGAAGCTTGTGCAACATGGTCTTCTTTCGAAGCTTCTTTCTTTTCGGAAGAAGCCTTCACCACCTTTTCTTCCGAAGTAGTCTTCTTCTGAGATGGTTTCAAGGGAGCCTTCTTGTTCTTCCGAACCTTAGAAGGTTTGGCTTCCGAAGTCATTTTCTCTTCGGAAGGAGTACTTCCTTCCGAAAGCAACTTGGCTTCCGAGACCAACTTTCCCTTTTTCATCATTTGGCCCTTTTGAAGTGGTCCAACTGAGAAACTTTCTCTGACTCCTTCTTTTCTAACATTATTTGCATAATGTGTGCTTGCTGGATTGTAGTAACAATCTTTAGCCATGTGGTTGTGCAGACCACACATTATGTATGCAATGTTAGTCTTCTGGGAATTTGCAGGTTGCTGTTTCTTGGGTTTCTTCTCTTCATCAGCAACTTTTCCTTTCAACTTCTGATCCTTCAGTAGGACAGGAGTGCTGGTATTACACTCCTTTTCTGAATCAGAAGTACCTACCACTTGAAATCCGGTAGAAATGAAGACACCCTTTTGTTTTGGGTTGATCTTAAGCTTGGACTCGGCAACCTTCTTGGTAGTCCTTCTAGCAGCTTTAGCTCTGCTTCTTCTTGCCTTGGTGGTTAGGATTTGGTCTTCACAGGTGGAGATGAGAGTATCCTCCTGTTTCTCCCTTGTGGTGACCACTATTTTTGCCTCATCCTTTTGTTCCAATGGAGAAGGGTCAGCAGTTGGAACCTCTTGCTCTTCAGTACCACATCTAGGAAGTCTAATAGACTCATAAGAGTGTGGTAGAGCTATTTCATTGGTTCCCAACCCTTCTTTGTTTTGATAAAACATTTTGGAATGAGAGGTTGATGCAAGAATAGTTTGGAAGCTTTGCTCAGCAATAGCTTGCTTCCTGGCCTGAGCCTCAGCTGTGACCAACTGGTCTTGAACTTCAGATAGTTTGGATATCAGATCTTTGATTTGAGTTTTATAGTTGGTCTTTTCATGTTTTAAAAGAGATACAGTTTTCTCTAACTCTTCAATTTTCTTTTGATAGTCAGATTCAGCTCTCTTAAAATCAGATTTTAGCACATTTAAAGACTCAACCTCAGATCTGATTTTCAAAATGTAATCCTTATAGAGTTTAACTTTAGCAATACAGGCAGCAGTACAAAGATGTTCATATACCTGATCATCATCTGTTCCGGCCATGAGTGCTTGAGCGGGAGTCACATCCTGTACCATGAAGCTCCAGTCAACTTCTTGAGCAACAGCAGTTGTTTCAGTTTACTTTTCTTCATGCTTTGAAGCAGTGGGATGTGTGGAGACCTGTGGGGTTCCCGGGTTGTTCTTGGGAGCCTTGCATTCCCTAGCAAAGTGACCAAGTTGGATGCAGTTGTAACACTTTGCTTTGCTCTTATCAAACGCAAACTTGCTGTTGACTGGGTTTTGAGGGAATTGCCTTCCAGTTCTCTTGAAGAACTTCTTCGCTCTGTAAGTTAAAAGAGCCATCTGCTGGACAATGTCCACATACTCTCATCATCTGGACTGAAGCACTCAAGATCATCAAAGCAGTATTGAAAATCACCAGAGTGTCCACTTCCAGAGACAAAGGCACAACTATCCTGAAAGGAGTTGTGTTGAACCTTTTGAGACTTTGGAGTCTCAGGTAGAGTAATGTAGGGTCCACTATGTGAGTTGTCAGGGTAACATAGCAACTGATGTTGTGGGTCTATGATTTCCCTTTCAACCACATGAAGGGCTGAACTCAGCTGGTTATTGGAGTGATCAGAGGAGTTCTGCATGTTCATCTCCATCTGGAATGCACTCAGGATACCATACAACTCTGTGAGAGTAAGAGTCTTAAGGTCCGAAGTTCTCTTGATGACAACACAGTAGTGAGTCCATAGTTTAGGAAGGGAAGACATGAACTTCCTAACTATGTCTCTATTCTCAAGAGCTACTCCAATATCCACCAGAGTATCTACTATCTCAACATACCTGAAGTATTGTTGAGTCAAGGTCTCACCGACCTTGAAAGTAAAGTTCTCAAACTGCTGCCTCAAGAGATCCTTCTTGTTCTCTTGGGTTTCCTTGGATCCTTCATACATCAGCTTCAATGCTTCCCATAAATCTTTAGCAGTCTTGCACTTCTTGAAGCGTCTGTAGACAGAGTTGGGGAGAGCAGTTTGGAGAGAAGTCATAGCCCTTTGATCTAGCTCTATTCTCTTCCTGTCTTCCTCTGAGTAATCATCAACATCTTTTGGAATGATGCGATTACCAGTGGCAGAATTAGTGCTTGGTATGAAAGAACCATTGACAATGGAGTCCCACATCCTTGAATCTTGACACTTCATGAAGCCTTCCATTCTGATACACCATGTGTCAAAGTCTTCAGGGGTGATCATTGGGGATTTGGTCATGGTACCGGTTTCCATATCAGCTTTGGAGAGAGCGGCCATTTGAGTGAGTGGTTTGAAGTGAGGAGTGAAAAACAGGTTGATTTGGATGGTAAGATCTCACAATCAAGAGCCTGGAGCTCTGATACCAATTGCAGGATCGATTATGGGTGGTCTTTTCTCTCAACTCACTGTGAATAACACCCAGCAAGTAGTCTATGAAGAGTTGATCATAATATAACAAGTAAGAAGCAGTAAGAAAATTAACACAGGAAGTAAATTTTCAAGGTACTTTTATATATTGCTTCTCAACTCAAAGGATTACAAGACTCTTGGACTCAAATCACTTATCTAAAGAGTTACAAGGAGAAGATATATATAATACTACCTACAGTCGGGTATACTTTGATACCAGCTGGACACCTCTAACCTTACATCTATACTACAAGACTCTAGGTGAGGTCTTTCAGACATTTTGCCTGAGAGTTGGTAGTCAGGACATGTCCCTGACTTACCTTTTATCACCAACTAAAGTTGGTAACATGTACTATCATAAAAGAATGAACAGTAGAATAAAGTATGGTCAACAACATGGCTCTTTAGGAAGATGCCATGCTGTATCAGAGGTCTGCAGCGGACTGTCAGGGACCATACTTTTATCTGCTGGACATAGCATTGTCTTCTGAAGGATAAAGTGCTTCGGAAGTATAACTTCTTCCGAAGGCACTTATACTTCGGAAGACTGCTTCTTCCGAGGCTTGGAGTCTTCTTTGTCTTCGGAAGCAGACTTTGTCTTCAGCTCTTTCATCAGACTTTGTCTTCGAAAGCTTTCAGACTTTGTCTTCAGCTCTTTCATCAGACTTTGTCTTCGGAAGCTCAGACTTTGTCTTCAGCTCTTTCATCAGACTTTGTCTTCGAAAGCTCATACTTTGTCTTCAGCTCTTTCATCAGACTTTGTCTTCGGAAGATAGTCTTCAGCTGTTGGCTTCAGCTGTTGGCTTCAGCTGTTGTCTTCAGCAGTTGACTTCAGCTTTTGCCTTCAGTTGATATCTTCAGCTGTTGTTCTTCAGACTCTCGGAAGATTTCATGCTCAGCTTCGGAAGCCTTTGAATGTAGTACCAAAAATGACTATGTGAAGTGGCTTTGGTTGCACCAGCCTCATCATGATCCAACAATAATAATAATCTTGATATACATGGGAAGGGTTCAAATACAATATCTTTTAAAACTAAAAAGTGTAAAAAGGATTAAGATGTTAACACATGTCCTTTGGATCAAAATTAGGTTGGGGACAAAATTGGTAATTTTTACCATTCTCAAGTTCCACTTTTTGTAACATTTATAAAATTTACATAAGTGTAAGGGACAAAACATATGGATTACAATATCGTTACAGGTCTCGTGACATCTTTCGCACGAAAATATGCAAGCTGAGCAACAAAGTCGCGCAATAGAAGTTGCATGCATGCATGCGAAAAGTATACTAATTGCATGCATACGAAAGTAAGTTGCATGCGAAAATAAATAAAGCATGCGAAATCATGATGCATGCGAAATCTCTGTTGGAACCACATGCAATGCGAATTCTTGGATGTCAATCTACATGCATGCGAAAAGTGGTCATGCATACATGCAAAAAGTCCAAAGTTACGGCTGAGTTAAGTCATGCAGTGCGAAATCTTTGTTATATGCATGCATGCGACAGTGGAAAAGCAACTATATATATATGCATGTGTGTACTTGCGAAAGAGTGTGCAACATTTATTTTCAACCGAGAGCTACAATGTTTAGTTTGTATTTTCGCTCAAGTCGAGCAGATCACATTTTGTGATTTTCCACCTTCGGGTGAGATCGATTTTATATCGATTTTCATTGTAATCATTCGACACGCGATATATACATTTGAATTACGATGATATTGTGCTTAATGTCTTGTTCTCTCGGTTGATTCATTCAATTCGCGCACCCGTCTTCGCGTATTATCAAGTGCAACAATTCAAACGAAGTAAGATCGATCGCTTTTAAGGACTTTACATTTGGTATCAGAGCAAGGTGTTGCTCTTGATACAACGGATCATTATTCCGCGATCTTCCGTTCGAGGACGTTAAACAAGTTCAAAAGTTGTAGACCGTACACCGAGTGTTTGTGTAAATGCTCAAGAGACTTTGTTGCATGATTTTATGAAGATTTGAAGCTCAAAAATTGTTTCATCAAAGTCAAATTTCCGAGTGTGCGAGAACCTTCATTGAGAAAGGTTTATTCAACAGTTGTTTCATATATCCGCTGATGCGAGAACCTTCATTAGAAAGGTTTTGTTGAAGATTGAAGTGACAAAACGATATCATAATCCAAGGGGGAGATTGTAAGGGACAAAACATATGGATTACAATATCGTTACAGGTCTCGTGACATCATTTCGCATGAAAATATGCAAGCTGAGCAACAAAGTCGCGCAATAGAAGTTGCATGCATGCATGCGAAAAGTATAGTAATTGCATGCATGCGAAAGTAAGTTGCATGCGAAAATAAATAAGGCATGCGAAATCATGATGCATGCGAAATCTCTGTTGGAACCACATGCAATGCGAATTCTTGGATGTCAATCTACATGCATGCTAAAAGTGGTCATGCATACATGCAAAAAGTCCAAAGTTACGGCTGAATTAAGTCATGCAGTGCGAAATCTTTGTTATATGCATGCATGCGACAGTGGAAAAGCAACTATATATATATATATGCATGTGTGTACTTGCGAAAGAGTGTGCAACATTTATTTTCAACCGAGAGCTACAATGTTTAGTTTGTATTTTTGCTCAAGTCGAGCAGATCACATTTTGTGATTTTCCACCTTCGGGTGAGATCGATTTTATATCGATTTTCATTGTAATCATTCGACACGTTATATATACATTTGAATTACGATGATATTGTGCTTAATGTCTTGTTCTCTCGGTTGATTCATTCAATTCGCGCACCCGTCTTCGCGTATTATCAAGTGCAACAATTCAAACGAAGTGAGATCGATCGCTTTTAAGGATTTTACAATAAGCCATTATTTTTTTAAAGAATTACATCATAAAAACGAGTATCTTTTATCTTTAAAACGCTTATAGTGTTTATATTGAAAAACAAAGTTTTTTTAACTCATTGTGTAATTTCTTTAGGTCATTGTGTAATCTTCTGAATTGATGAGGATTACACAATTATCTGAACAGTAATACACAATTAACTTAAAACATAAAAAAGTTTACATTTCTTATTATTGTGTTATTCGATCATCATTTTAAGAAACACAACGGATAACACAATAGGTAACATTAGACACAATGTGTAACACAATGATCAACACTAGACTCGATGATTAGCAATAGACATAATGAGTTGTTTTGATGAGGAGTACACAGTGACATTATCAGGATTACATAGTAAACTGAAAAACAATTATATTTTTAGCATTATGTTATTTGAAAATTATTATCTTGAAAAACATAATGTATAGCACAATAATCAACATTAGACACAATGGGTAAAATAATAACCAATACTAGAATCAATAATTAGCAATAACATAATGAGCTGTTTGACAAGGATTACACAATGACCTTGTTAGGATTACACAATGACCTTGTTAGGATTACACAATAAACTGGAAAAATATAAAAAAATCATTTTCAGCATTATGTTATTTGAAAATTAACATTTTAATAAATACAATAGTTAACATTAGACACAATAGGCAACATAATAACTTGCACTCGGCTCGACGATTAGCAATAGACACAATAAGTTGTTTGATGAAATTTACACAATAATCTGATTAAGATTACACAATTAATTGAAAAAAGTAAAAATGTAATTTTTTAGCACTGTGTTCTTTTTGAAAACCATCATTTTTTTAAAAACACACAATTCATGACAAAATGGTCAATATTAGCCTCAATGGGCCTGATTAATATTACGCAATAACCTGATATTACACAATAAACTGAAATAACATGAAAAAAAAATTTATTATTTATGTGTCAAAAATATAGGGGTTTTAAAGATTAAAAAATGTTTGTTTTTATAGTGTAATTTTAAAAAAATATATTGTATGTAAAAGTTACGAGCGTTTAAAAAAGATGAAATTTAAAAATGTGGTTAAGACTAAAATACCCTTGGGTTATCATTTAAAAATTCAACTATTTACTATTATGACACGGGATTTTCTTAGTCCTTAAATCTCAGATCTAATGTATGATAATAATTCTCACACTTTTTAGTTTTTTCTCTCTTTTTACAATAACCCCATCCTATCTATGTTATTTATATCTATATTATCATATAAAACATTTGATGATAACACACTTATAATTTTACTCAAAATTTAAGACACCTATCTCATACTTTTTAGTTTTTCTCTCTCTTTACAATAACATCATCCTACCTATGTTATTTATATCTATATTATCATATAAAACATTTGATGATAACACACTTATAATTTTATAAAAAATTTAAGACACTTAATATAATATTATACATAAGATACAAGTGCTATATACAATAGTTCCTGATTTGTCTATATTTAATAAATTTTTTACAATTAATACATTATTTAATATATATTTATTTTAAGTATTATCTTTTTTGTAATATCTTAAATTAATATTTTAATATTACATTTATTATTTATATTATTATAAATTAATACATATGGTTTAAGTATTATTTTCTTTGAACATTTAAGTTTATAATCACTAAATATTTACATAGTTATAAATAATACCCAAATGTATCAATGTTTAAAACAGTTCAAAAAAAGAATCAATAACAGCCGTCGCATCATTATGTATAAAAATAGAAAAAGTTATGAATAATGAAGGTTAGGTTTTCTCAATGTTATCATGATACTTTTCTTTTTCTCCAAACTAATGAAAACCCTACTTTATTTTTTTTAATTTTTCATTCAAACCTCTAAAGATTTTTTTAAACTAACCACAATAATTGTTCTCTCTTTGTTTTTTTCAAATCGATACCTATTTATATTGTCTTTCTGAAATTTTATATTTAAACATTTGAGTTATGTTAAATTTAAATTTAATCATCGGAATTATTTTAAATTATATACTTAAGCCTTTGAGTTATAATTTTATATTTAAGCCTTCGAGTTATGTCACAATATATATTTAATCACATAAACTTATTTAGTTTTATACTTAATCTTTCAAGTTATGTCAAATTTTATTTTAATTGATTTACAAAACAACCCATTTCGCATATATCTTTTTTCTTGTGATTAGTACTAACATATAATTTATTAGAACTAAACGTTTTAACTTTTATAAGTCCTGCTGGACAGCGCTGTTCACACCCATATAGTTATATTCATATCATTAGACTGGTCAAATCTCCAAATGTAAGTAAATTAAATGTTTTGATTTATTTTATTTTAAGGCATGAAAATTCTTTCTGATATAATCAGCTCATGTGCTTTAAATTTAGGGTAAGGTTTAAGTAGAAAGTTTTTTAAAACTAAAAAGTATCACAAGTAATCTTAACTATTTATTTACTGAATGGTTGAGATTAAATTGTAGGAAAAAGTTTGTTAGAATGATATTTTAAAAATAGTCATTTTTGTTGACTTTTTTGCAAATTCCTTCATTATTTTACAACATTCATAACTTTTATGTATGATATTGTTTTTTTTACAAAAATTACACCATAAAAACGAGTGTTTTTTATATTTAAAACAAGTAAATTATTGTTATATAAAAAGATAAAAAATGACTTTTTTAAACTTATATCTCGTCATTATGTTTTTAATGCAGCTATTTTTGTCTTTTGTTAGTTGTTGTGTTTTCCTTAATATTATTATGTTTTTGTAAAATGATAAATTTTATAGAATATAATGATTGAATAACATTGTTGTGTATCTCTAATACGTAAAACACAATAATAAATTAACAAGTAATTAATCTAATACATTATAAACAATGACAAATTCTCATTATGTTCTTTGATCGTAATTGTGTTATCTTGAGCATTATCAGTTTTGAAATATATTTTGGTAAAATAACATCATTGTGTGCTTCCAACGGTAAAACACAATAATAAGATAACAAGTTTATGTAATCTATTAAAAAATAATAACAAAAATAACATATTGTATTATCTTCAACACTATAAGTTTCAGAAACTACATTGGTGATAATATATCATTATGTACTTTGAATTATAAAATAAAATAAAAATAACAAGTTTATAATCTATAAAAACAATGACAAAATAAAATAAAATGATCTAAAATGTAAAACATAATTACTAATACACATAACAAACTATGTATAATATATGACACGATAAACGTATAAAACTCAATAAACTGATTTATTTAAAACAATTACTAAAATGCTCTCCTCTTTAAAACAATAAAGTGACAGGTGTTACGCCCGCAATATATTTTAAGTTGTTTATATTAAACATCTTTTTTATTATAACCCTACCCTAAAATTTACTCTAACATGGTCAAATATATGATTAAATCAATTCAACAAAATTATGTATTTGATTAAATCAATTCATGAAATCACATCACAGAATTAATGATTTTAATTTAACTTCATTTTACCCATGTGTGGTTTCAGGTTTATTTTGCGAAGCCACCTACATTGCATATTATATATATTTATATATTATTAAAAACATATGTCGGTATGTGCAGTGAAGTTCCATGAGTCCATAGATTGGCCACCTAAGTCTTGCAATTTAGAAAAATATCCTCTATTTGTTTCTCAAACGCTTTGTTTCAAGCTATCACTCTTACGAATCTTGTCCTAATCCTGACGGCGACAGATACCCACTGGTAGTAACCAAGCGGATCTGGTCGCAATCCCGACGGAGAAGATGGAAATCCGATGAGATAGTGAGAGAGAGAGAGAGAGAGAGAGAGAGAGAGAGATGGAGAGAGTGTGTGACTTTAGGATAAAGAAAGAAAGAGAGGGTTTGGAGTGTTTTGAGTTCTAACTTGGATTTTAAAGTAAAATGCAGTTTGTTTAAATGTGTGAATATAATCTAATATCTAGATTGTGATTATAATAATGTTTCTTCGTGCTCTACAGCCTTCATCTATTTCGATATAACCCGCAAAAGATTAATCATTATTCTATTAAAAAATACGTTATACGGAGGGGTGAGGTTTGAATGTTTGTTATTATTACGTTATTATAATATGATTCTATAAAATGCTTTTCTAATGTTTTTTGTTCAAATTGACTGGGCATATTTAAATACAGTGAGTTGGGCCCTTGAACTAGGAGGTTACGGGCAGGCTTTAAAAGATCCAGCGTTTTTATTTGTATGAGCTACATTCTTTGATATTTGATGTTTTTTTCCAGCGAGGGTGGGTGTAAGGGGAGTGGTTGCGATAGAAATAGATGAAGATTAACGACGATGGTTACCACCCCCGCTTATAATGGTAAAACGATGATGCAACAGACGGAATCTTCATAGCACATTGTTATGTAACAGATAATCACTAAATGAATTATATCCAATGTGTCATGATATCACCTCATATCTAATGAAGACTTGTGCCTATATCACCATACACCACCAACAAAAACCATCACCGCTCCTCCATAAATAAATCGTTCGACTTTAATGCTAATACAGAAAGATGTTCGCATATTTTTCTCATTTTTTTTTTTTTTGGAAGGCACATATTACTAATATTTACTTAAATGTTGAACTTAGCAATGTAAGCTTTGCGACAATAAAGTAGTACAGAAGCAGAAAACATGGGACAAAAAAACATAAGCTCATATCTTACTAATAATTAAAAAAAGATTTGGATACTTGTCACCATTTTAGATCATCTAATAATTGGTTTTCTCGCTTTTCTCTCATCTTAATTACGAATGCTATAATAGCTATTTATTAATTAATTAATATCCATAATTAAAATTTCAAATATGTTAACTTCAAATTTTTAAATGTGTAATACATGGTTTTATTCAATCCGTATAATACACAATATTTAAGACATAACTTTTTATATTACGAACTATGTAACAGTAAATTTATTTAGCCAGTGTATCACATGGGATTGTAACCTAATATTAATATATATATCGAGAATGCATATTATCAAATATGTAACAACCATTGATGTACTCAAACCGTTGCAGTAAGAATCAAACCTGAACCCCGCAACTTCTCTTCCGTGATTCTATCGATACGTTGTCTCATCTCCTCACTCAAATAGTTCTTTCAGTCTCCAACCTCTCCTTTTCTGAAGAACTCTCGACTCTCGATCGACACCACCTTGCCAAACTTTTCCACACCCTTGTTATTTACCTCTAGGTTACTCAAACTCTTAAAGCTACACAGCTTAACTATCTCCCCCACTACCCCTTCCTTCTCTTCCTCCTCCGTAAACGGCTTCCCCATGAAAGCCCCCAACTTCCTCACCGCCGCATCGGGCTCTTTCTTTATTTCCTCATACTTGAGGAACAGAATCTTGTCTTGAGATTCCAAACTAGCTCTCCAGTATGATAGAACATGCTCCCAAATGGGCCCGTGCTCTAATACCCCGTTGCAAAAACGCTCATACGCATCATCCAACAAAAGGGGAGGCAAATCTTTGGATCTAAGTCTGCTCATGAAATGCCACATGGAAATCAAGACGTCTTTCGGGTCCCTACACACGTAGACGAACTTGCAGGAAGTCATGGAAGCCGGTAATAAAGTGCGAGCAAAGTGGGTAGCGAAGAGTCTAGGAGCGGGGAGGTTGGTGAAGTTGGGATAGGGGTAGGATTCAGTGTTGAGGTTAGGGAAGGTGCTTTGCGGGGTGTGATTGTGCAGATGGTGGTCGGAGAAGGTGTAGCGGTGGCGGTTAAGAGTGGAGAACATAAGAGCTTTAAGCCAGGTAGTGCCGGACTTCATGAAGGAAGCCAAGAAGATGTCGGTGGGCTGAGGTTTGAAGAAAGTATGTAGAAGAAGGTAGTTTTTCATGATCTGAGAGTTTAACCAGAAGCCATTATAGTTGTACAAGTGTTGTGTCCACCATCCATTGCCTTTGGGTAGTGTGTCTATCAAGTGCTTGTGCTTTTCACATATCTTATTGTACTCGACATCGTCTTCTGATCCTGGTGCAATTGAACAACTTGACATGGTGATATATGAAGGGAATTTAACACTGCTTCAGCTCTGTGCAATCAAATGGATTGGTGGTTGCATATAATATATTGTCCCACATTTAAACATTGGGCTTAATCTTCTTCTTTCTAGAATAGCTAGATAAAACTGCTTGCATCTATTTCAATGAGATAAGGTTACCCTTATCTATAAGAGTGGTGGGGGAATGCTATTTGATTGGTTCAGATTGCCTTTGGTACACACAAGAACTATGAGGCCCTAAACTATGAGACTTCTTTCCATTGTTAAAAAAAATTAAAAACATACTCCTTTAGTCCTTTATCCGGGCTTAATAATAAACTAAAACTTTATAATTGGTATAGTTTTTTTTGTTTTAGCTGTGATTATGTACTTTTTCTATGTATAAATTGTTTAGATTAACAATTAACAAAATTTAAGTGGACTGAACAAAATTTAATGCATAGAACAGTTTGCCCGTGAAAATTAATTTTTTTACCAGGGTCTTTGTTTGCAAATGAAAACAAACAAAAAGTAACCGAACAATGGTGAACTAAGGTAGTGTTTGTTTTTTAAGAAATAGCTTTTTAGACCTTTTTGTCTGCACCAAGAAAAGGACGGGCAGACATTTAAGACTGCAGATTGTTAAAAACAAACAAAAAGTAACCGAACAATGGTGAACACATACACAACGCCAAACTAACACCGGATGTAATACCCCAAACCTTAAAATATAATAGTATTACATGTACGAAATATGAAAATCTTTCTTTTATATACTAGTAGGTATCCCGCGCGTTGCGGCGGCTCAAACTTGACGCGTGCTTTTATAGCGAGACGTGAACACAAACAATGACATAACTGAATTACTTCAAAACTTGCTATGCAGTACCCCATACTTCATATGTTCATAAGAACCAGTGTTTAACACCCACAAATGGTAAAACCGTAAAGGTGGTAAAATTTGGGTAACAAATAACAAAATCTGATGTTGTAGGCTACTATTACAATAAAATGCAAGCGTTCTGAGTGTGTTTCGGTAGTGTTTTGAATTTATTGGTTGTTTGAAAGCAAATATCAAGTAATGATTCAAACATGCTAATCTTGATACATAAAAAACAGGATAATCATCAAGTATGTGAAATACATCGATACGCAATAGCAAACGACTCCTGATTTTCTTTATAAAACACCGAAAATTTTGATTCAAATAAGTAATTTGTTTTACTACACCTATAATAACTAAATCAAATCGTAGAACTCATGAATCAAATCAGGAGTATGTAGAAAACTATAAATTCTCTATTATTTTCTAATCTATATAAATCATACAAAGCTGCAAAACAGGACCTAGGCATGTTTATATACATGGGTAACCAAACAAATTGACACCTGGGCTGCTTCTTTTTCACCTGCTGCGTACATGTAACCACATTATCCAGCTAGTAGTTGAAATCTGAACTTACAACCTTAAGTATACTACAACACAATTTCAGTTCCTTTAGCCATTCCTCTCAATGAGAAACAGTGATGAAAAACAATAAACTTGAGAACCTTAAGCTTCAATCATCAACATACTAAACCTAGAAAAAATATAAGTAATACAAATCATAATCGATAACATTAACTACAGCAACACAAAAGATTAAAAAGACAGTCGCGCCAAAAAAGTATACCTCTATAATTAAAAGAATAGAATAAACGGAAAACAACAAAGATCTAGAGAAACATTAATAGATAGATGAAATGTGATCAGAGACTTCCAATATACCTGTATACAAAACATTGTAGCTAATGGTCAATGTAGTTATAATATTTTATCTTTCATGAATTTTTTTTGGTGTCCATACGTATCCTTCCTCCAAGCTACCTTGATGTAAAGCCATGGTGTAGGTTTAAGGACCTCTTTTGTCCATCATATCTGGAACCTAAAGGGCAAAAACGTAATGCATCATCATGAAAATAAAATTACAATCAATAAACAATAGCATGCTTACTTATTGGTGAGGGTGTTGTATGTGATCCTTCTTTGTAAAGCATGAGTGGTGGGTCCAATGTCCATCCAATAGAAGAAGAAGCCTAAAATATAGCATACATGAGGATAGTAAGTACATAATCAAATAAAATGAACTCGACAATTTTACATGAACTTGAAAAACAAGTAGACGTGAACATGAATAACAAGATTTTCACCGGTTGACATTAAACAATCCGTTTAAACAACTAATTTATTTATTTACTTATTTTTTACGTTAATATTTTAAAATTACAATTATAAAATAAAAAATACAAATGTATATAAAGTAGTTATATATAAACTTTAAAACATGAGGATTGCATGCAGTTCATCGTCATTGGTTGTAACTTTGTTACAATGGTTTCAAGTTACTTTGGGTTTATAAGGTAAAACTTACAAATTAATATTGTATGAATTGATCAAATCCCTGATAAAATGACAATTAAATAACCTGCTACTTAGGGAATCTAAATATGGAAATCTCGATAATAATAAGATGTAAAATTGATTAACAAAAATTAGGGATGCGGGGTAGTAAAAAAGGTGTTCTTACTCTAACTAAAGAATAAAACATAAGCAAAACAAAACACATGTTGATGTATACTAAGCAGTTAAATCGGTAAAATATCGGATATCGGTCACGGACCGATATTTAATATATCGGTTCTCGCGGTGATATATCGGTGAGATATCGGTAATTGCATATATATATATAAAACACTAAAACCCATATAATATTAATAATAACATACTAAGATAGTCAAATAAATAGTCAAAATACCCAAAATCCGAAATCAAAATGCAAAATCCAGCTTCTCTAAAATACAATCTCAATCCTAAAATCTCAAATTCCTAAAATCTCAGTCAAACTCTAGTCCTAATTCCTAAAACAGTCAACCACTTCCTTTATTTCTAAAATCTCAGTCCAAAATCAAAATGCAACAATAAACTCAGTCCTAACTCAATCAAACTATTGCAATAATCCAATCAAATAGCAAAGAAATACTCAAATTAGCGAAATCAGACCCCAAGTGCAGCAGTAGCAGGCCAGCAGCTCGATCGGTTGTTCGTTAATGTGCGAAATCAGACCCCAAGTGCAGCAGTAGCAGGCCAGCAGCTCGATGAACGATGATCGGTTGTTCGTTGTTGTGCGAAATCAGACCCAAGTGCGAACCGCTCGATGGTTGCTCCGGCTCCCGATTGTCTATGGTTGCTCCGGCTCCCGATTGTCGATGGTTGGCTCTGAAACATCGAACAGCTCCTCTCAATGGTCGACATGTGAGCAATTTAGGGTTAGTGGGTTACCGGGTTTTTAATTTGGGGCCTTGGACAAAAACCAGCCCAGAACAAAAAACGAGCCACCGATATATCGGTGATATGGCCGATATTCTGAGGACAAAATATCGGTGAAATATCGGCCATATCGGCCGAGAATATCGGTACCGATATTCCAACCGATTTTTGGGACCGATATGCAACGAGGACACCGATAACCGATATATCGGTGATATATCACCGATATATCGGCCGATTTAACTGCTTAGGATGTATATGCTGAAGATGTCTCAAATAAAGTATTTTAATAATTCAAATGGGCAGCAATGATAAAGTACTGTAGTACCTCTAACAGAGATGTATACATAGTGCACTGAAAGACTCGTTTATGAGTGCTTAGACGTCGTAAAATGTATTGATGTGAATCACTTAGAAGGCGGCAAGTAAAGAATACAACTTTTGTCTGAATGTCACTCTTTTGATTCCAACCAATTGCCTAAAATAGTAAGCAGAGTTACAGAATTATTCTTTAAATCCTAAAGTATTACCATAACAAGAGCAAAGAAAAAAATGGCATGATAAGTGTGAAAAGGCTATATGCTCACAAAATTTTAGTATTGCAAAATTAAGTTTGTCACTCATAAGATATGAACTCTTAAGACAAAGCATAATGGTCTGTGGCTTCTTTTCAAGTACACACTTGCATTACAGCGATAACTACTATTCTAGGAAAAGAAAATTGCATACTACAATCTAAGAAAACTTCATTGTGAATGCAAAGATATATCAAATACAAAAAACAGGAGCCGCAAACCAACAAACATAAAACCACATTTTAATCAGAAAACTGCATTAAATTACTCACTGAATCAAGAGAAGACGTGCTCTCCGAGCTGCAAACAGCAAGTACACCCATCTCCAATAAAATAGGGAATGCTCCAATAAACTTAAATCTTTCTGTGCATCCCGCAATCGCATCCAAATAAACTACAGCATCTTTAAGTTCCTCAAATATCTGAGAAAAACACAGAAATAAAGCAAACGAAGAAGATGTTGACAGGGGATGACGGTTTCATACAGATAAGCAGAGAACAACAGTAGCTGCAATCATACTATCACTCTTCCATACATTGAAACTTAAATTTTTAATTTTCAACGGAATCAACCACTTCATTGTTAGAATATAACAAAATTACTAACATTTAATCTACAGCTTTCATGCTCTACCAAATCACCCACTAATCCACACCTAAAACATTTATATTTATATCACTAACTATAATCATACTAAATCATTTGAAAATGTTGTATTTGCTAAGAAAACATTTTACTTCACACCAATAATTAAAATCTTCAATGCCAATTATCTATCAAATCTACAATCACCATAAAAGGTTACTAATGTTCTTGAGTTTAACCAATCTTATGATTCTTCCCAAGTTCTTTATCTATATTACGCACCCACCCTAGAAGCAAAAGTCTATAGAAATTAGCCACAAGATTCTTTAGCATCAAGCACATTCTTACCTAAAGATCAGAACGTAATACAAACGCCTAAATTTTGTAACTAACAGAGCATCACAACTATAAAATGCACTGCAAATTTAACAATGCCTGAGCCTGATCTGGTTATGTAGAATCTAAATGGAGAAAATTTGAGCATGATGAGCAAAATCATATGTGTAATGATAGATTCGATTCATATTCCAAACAACTAATTTGTGGCTCACACAAAATGATACAATTGCATACCTCCTGCCATAACTTGAGTGGTTATATCATCATTTTATTTTAAAAGAGTGGTAGCATCACTTCTTTTATTTGCACTCTATGTAGTGTGTCTCTTTCTCTCATGAGAGCATAAACCCCACTTATTAACGTTGAGTTAACATATAGAAACAAAATATTAGTAACATTAGTTATTTTTAGTTGTCAAAAATGTTGATGTAAATAGTTTAGTTAAATAGATTAGTTTCTTAATCCTGTTATTGTAAATAGATTAGTTAGTTAGCCCAATTGTATTAGCCCGATAAATTGGCCCATGGGCCTTGATGGGCCTTGAATTAGGGTTTCCACCTCTATATATAGAGGGGTTACCTCCTTGTAAGATTTATCTAGTAATAACAATCAGTACCAGTTTTTATTACATGGTATCAGAGCCACAAGGCTCTTGGTACGAATCCAGCCCCGTTACCTGTCCCGTTTCTGATTCCCGGTCAAGAAGAGGCTGCCTTCACCAAATCTTTTTTCGAGCAACAATTACAACACACCACTGCCACCATCAAACTCGCCACCCCCCGAATTGCAAAACCTGAAAAAACCGCCGCCGTCCGGCAGCTCACGCGCGCTCACGCGCCACCACCTTCTGCTCTTTTTTCTCACGCGCCGGTGAGTGGCGGCGCGTGGATCCACCTCCGGCGACCCTCTGCACACCAGAACGCTCGCGACTCAATTTCCAGTTGATCTGCAAGGTCAATTTTCTGCTCCGACGCCTTTCTCGTTTCTGCTCCAGGTACCCCTCGTTTTTCAGATCTATTCGAATTTAGTCAATGGCTGAAGAATCTGTGAAAGAAACCAAAACCGAGTCCGGTAAGATTGTTCTAGGTATTATCAATTACAACTCGGTTTTACGTATTCCTCTGAAACTTGACTCCAAAAATTGGAGTTCATGGAGTCTCTTTGTCGAAAAAGGACTTCGAGTCTTGACAAGGAAGACCACTTGACAACAATCCCTCCACATCCGGTTACTCGTGAATGGCGTATTGATGATAGTGGTATTCAGATGGCCTTGTGGAATGCCATGGAGCCACAAATACTTACTATTGCTCAGAACTTTTCCACTGTTAAAGAAATGTGGGATCACTTGTCCTCATCCTTCTCTGCTAAAGAGTCGCTGTCACATGCCTTTTCAGTTGTTCAGGCATATAGTAGAGCAGAACAAGGTGATTCGACATTTACTGATTATTTCACCAGGTTTTCAAAACTCAGAGATGAACTTCGTGTGTTGTACCCTCCGACCACCGATTTGAAGCTGCAGGAGGAGCGCAACAATAAAATGGATATTATGATGTTTATTGCCGGTATATCACCAAAGTTCTCTGGTGCTCGACCTTTATTGTTAAGCAACTCCACCGCTACTTCATCAGTTGCTTCCATTTATCATTTGCTTCGAGAAATGTACGGTTCAGGGGCAACTACTGGAACTACCGACACATCCGCCATGCATACAAGTGCACCTGCTAGCAAAACCACCGGTCGAGGTAATCAGTCAGCTGCAAGAAAAGGTTTTGGTCGAGGCAACGGTATCACTTGTCATTACTGCCACCAGGATGGACACACAAAGTACAACTGCCCAAATCGTCCTCCTGGGTCTCTTCCCCCTCCTCGACCCAAAGCAAGGTTAGCTGCCTCTGAGGATACCCAGGATCAGGCCAGCCCAGCTAACCCTACTGTCACTCTCAGTCAGGAGGAGTATAACAAATTTCAGCAATTATTGAACCTTCAACTCCACAGCCCACAAGCCAATTTAGCTCGTTCAGGTATGTTTTCTAACCTTAATTCATCTTGGATTGTTGACACTGGGGCCACTCATCACATGACTGGGAATCAAGGTATATTATCAAACCTACAGCATACATCTCACCCCCCAGTTCGAATTGCTGATGGATCCTCGTGCCCCGTTCAAGGTATCGGATCCATTAGTAACTCGAAAAACCTGACCCTCTCCTCTGTATTGTATGTACCCGAGTTTCCCGATAACCTTTGTTCCGTTAGCCAACTTACCAAACAAAACAATTGCCTTGCCACATTTTACCCTACACATTGTGTTTTTCAGGAACTAGGGACGAACCGTCTGCTTGGCACAGGGTTTGAATCAGGACGCCTATACCGTCTGTCCTTATCGTCACTACCTTCAGCAAACATTTGTGACTCAAGCATCAGGGAAGTCCACTGCCGGTTAGGTCATCCCTCTACAGCGGTTCTGAGGCAAATGAGACCGGATCTATCCGTTTCTGTTGATTTTCATTGTGAGTCGTGTCAGCTAGGTAAACACACCCGGCGTCCCTATCCCCTAGAGTGTCTAGTCGAGTCTGTAATCCATTTGAACTCTTGCATTTGGTTATTTGGGGTCCTTCCCCTGTTAAAACTACTCTTGGTTTTGAATATTTTGTTACTTTTATCCATGATTATTCTCGTACTACCTGGGTCTATTTATTGAAATCTCGTAGTGAACTAAATTCCATCTTTCGAGAATTCCATGCGTATGTGCAAAATCAGTTTAACACATCCGTTAGAACCATACGTACTGATAATGCAAAAGAATACATGTCAGCAGATTTATCATCATATCTAAAAACACATGGTATTGTTCACGAGACATCTTGCGTATATACCTCTCAACAAAATGGCATTGCAGAACGCAAGAACCGTCACTTGTTGGATGTTACCCGCACCCTTATGATTGATTCTCATGTACCTCATCGCTTTTGGGGGGATGCGGTCCTGACTGCTGCTTATTTGATTAACCGCATGCCCTCCTTAGTTCTCAATGGGAAAACCCCATTTTCTGTTTTGTTTCCTACACACAACCCTTTTCCTCTTGAACCTAAAATCTTTGGTTGTGTCGCATATGTTCACGATCATCGTCCAACAACTACCAAACTTGATGCTCGTGCCATCCGTTGTGTTTTTCTTGGTTACTCTCGAGTTCAGAAAGGGTATCGGTGCTACAGTCCTTCTCTTCGTCGCTATTTTACTAGTGCCGATGTTACTTTTCATGAGTCCTGTCCTTTCTTCATTGAGTCCTCCGATTGTCTTGATGATTTATTTCCCGATTCCGATCCTGATCCTGACATGTCCGCGTCACCAACTGTCCCTACCATCCCTATTCCCCCAGTGTCATCTGCTCCTCCGGTCTCTGATGCTACACATTCGGACCCTGTTTCTTCTGACCTTCCAGCAGAGGCTCCTCCTCTGATATTCACGTATACCAGACGACATAAGGACAAGACAGCGGCCCCTAATTTACCCCCTGATCATGATTCTAGTCCGTCCTCTGTTCCTGATCCCGTTGTTATATCTGACTCTCCCTCACCGGATACTTCACATGTTACCCTTGATACACCTGTTTATGACCCACCTGGTGCACCGTATCCTGATATACCCATTGCCTTCCGAAGGGAACCCAGACATCACACCCGTTACCCTATTCAGGATTATGTCTCCTATGCACACCTGTCCACCGAATGTCATGCCTATACTACTGTCCTTGACTCATACCCGATTCCCGAGAATGTGATGACCGCCCTTGCTCGCCCAGGATGGAAAAAGGCTATGGAAGAAGAGATTGGTGCTCTTCGGGCCAATCATACGTGGGATCTGCAACCACTTCCACCCGGGAAGCGCCTCGTTGGTTGTCGTTGGCTGTTCACAGTGAAACCAAACCCAGATGGACCTGTGCCTCGCTTGAAGGCTCGTTTAGTTGCTAAAGGTTATTCTCAGGCTTATGGTATTGACTATGATGAGACCTTCTCTCCTGTTGCCAAAATGCCGTCGGTACGTATTTCTATTGATCTTGCTGCCATTAATCACTGGCCGCTCCATCAGCTTGATGTCAAGAATGCCTTTCTTCATGGCATCCTTGAGGAGGAGGTATATATGGAGCAGCCACCTGGGTACATTGTTGAGGAGGAGGCTTCAAAGGTATGTAGATTACGTCGCTCATTATATGGTCTTAAGCAATCCCCCCGAGCATGGTTTGGACGATTTTCTGATGTTATGAGAGAATTTGGGATGACTCGTAGTGCCTATGATCATTCTGTGTTCTTTAGGCATCACCAGGGCCGAAGGATTATTCTGGTTGTCTATGTGGATGATATAATAATCACAGGGGATGATGAAGTTGGGATCACAAATCTCAAACAGTTTCTTCAGTCACAGTTTCAGATTAAGGATCTTGGCCGACTCCGGTACTTCCTTGGTATAGAAGTATCTCGTTCATCACAGGGAATTCTCCTATCACAACGAAAGTATGTTCTTGATATGTTATCTGAATGCGGTCTATTGGGCTGCAAACCAGTAGATAGCCCAATGCTATCTACCGGAAAGCTGCTTCCTGAAGATGGGAGTCCGATGAAGGATCCTGAGCAATACAGACATCTAGTAGGAAAACTTAACTATCTGACTGTCACTCGTCCAGACATCTCATGTGCGGTTAGTGTCCTAAGTCAGTTTATGTCCGCCCCATACACAGGACATTGGGACGCTGCTCTACGTGTATTACGATATCTTAAAACCGCTCCAGGGTTGGGGATTCTGTATTCTGATCAAGGTCACTGTCGTGTAGGCGCCTTTACAGAAGAAGGAGATGGCAGAGTATCAGGCTTCTCCGATGCCGACTGGGCAAGTTGCCCTTTTTCACGACGATCTACAACTGGGTATTGTGTGTTTGTTGGAGGAAATCTGGTGTCATGGAAAAGCAAGAAACAACACACAGTGTCTCGATCTAGCGCTGAATCTGAGTACAGAGCCATGGCAGATGTTACATCAGAGATGATTTGGGTCCATCGTCTTCTCAGAGAACTTGGGGTTATTTCAAATAACCTGATGAGGCTATATTGTGATAATCAATCTGCCATTCATATAGCCTTGGTTTAAAAAAGCGCGAGGCGAGGCGAAGCGTTTCGATACCAAAATCCGAGGCGCCACGCCTCAAGCGCGAGGCGAGGGCTTCACGTATGTGAGGCGCTAAACTAAAAAAAGTAATAAAAATATAAATAATATCTATGTACAACTTAAAAAACTATAAATACAACCTAAAGAATCACAAAATCAGTTGTTAAGCCCAATGTACAACAAACCAAGCTTTGTGTACAAGAACTATAACTTCATAAAGAAGAAAAGAAAACAAATAAACAATAAGAAAAAGTTTAGGGTAAACTTCAACAAAAATTATAATTTTAAGGGTGAAGAATGTAATTTTCAAAAATGAAATAAGAGGTGGGTTAACCCTAAAACTTAAAGTCGCCTCCTCTCCTCCTAGCAGCTCTCCTCCATCAACAGCCTCCTCTCCTCCTGGCAGCTCTCCTCTGATTTCTTCATTAAAATTTCCTTTAGTGTAATCTCTTGTAAGTCTGATATGGCCTCTTGCTATTGCACCTCTATTTCAACTTCATGTCTTCATCTCATCTACTTGTTCGATTTTACACAAAAGCACATGCCCTAGCGCCTAAAAAAGAACCAAAGTGTTCTCCTGAAAATCACCAGAAATTGACCATCATACGTGAAGCGCCGCCTCGCCTCGCCTAGCGCTCCAAGCCTGAAGCGCCGCTTCAGCCCGCTTCATGTATTCTGGCGCCTCAACTGAAGTGAGGCGATTTGTCCAGCGCCCCTAGCGCCTCACGCTTTAAGCAGCGCCTCATAGCGCTTTTTTAAACCAAGCATATAGCCAAGAACCAAGTATTTCATGAGAGAACTAAACATATAGAAGTTGATTGCCATCTAATCAGGGATCGGGTAGTTGGTACGAAGGTTGAAGAGGCATCCATTCAACCAATCCATGTTAAGACAGAGTTTCAACTTGCTGATATCTTCACGAAACCACTCCGGAAGACTCAAATAGAGTTTATATGTAAAAAGTTGGGCATGATTAACATCTATGCACCAACTTGAGGAGGAGTGTTGATGTAAATAGTTTAGTTAAATAGATTAGTTTCTTAATCCTGTTATTGTAAATAGATTAGTTAGTTAGCCCAATTGTATTAGCCCTATAAATTGGCCCATGGGCCTTGATGGGCCTTGAATTAGAGTTTCCACCTCTATATATAGAGGGGTTACCTCCTTGTAAGATTTATCTAGTAATAACAATCAGTACCAGTTTTTATTACAAAAAATAATATAAAAGAAGGACAAAAAGCCTATAGTCTTTGTGCTTATTCACAAACCTGGACTTTATTTTTGCATAACTATATCCTTTAACTAATAAAGACTCACCAAACATGCCCTATTTAGAATAAAGTGCTTAAACTTATAAAAGTTCAGTTGAAAGTTCTTTATTTTTTGCATGATCAAATCAATAAACTTTAGGGACCTTGTAGTTCAGTTTTATAAGTTGAGATAAAGTCTATGACTTATGTAGGAATTAAGCAAAAATTAGAAACGTACATCAAACCAGTTCATCAGTTCAAATAACAAGGAATACATCCAATTCACAATTGTTTAAACAAAATTCATCACTGAATCGACTATACAGCAATAAAATATCATGAGTTCTATCAAATTAAAACCCAAAATCGATTACCACAAAGAATTCATGAGCAGCAAACTGGTTCCCATTATGATGCTTGACATTGTGGGGGGTTTTGGCGGACGACTTGAGCTAGGTTTCAAGTTTCAACACATGAAGAGACATCATATACATAATACTATGAACTTAGATAGTTAAATCTACTCAGGTACTTGCCCTAACCTCATTCACGTATACTAAAATACCACTCTCATAACACATATAATCCAATTCACCAAAGATCAACACATTCATAGACATACAATCTCGCTAAAATAATATATAACAACCCTATAGCTACACGTTTGATGATCAATCTCAAACTTAGGCGTCAGAAACTCACGATTCGTTTCATCACTTGCGGTAAAACACCTGTTAGCAAATTTCATTCTAATCCCCGATTATAGCTGAAAAACGTGAAATCAAAACATGTAGTTATTCTCCCTAAGTTAGGTTAAACCTAAAAAAGCGGTGATAGGTTTGGATTAAGAATAATACCTTTAAAATCGGATATAGTTTCAGATCTATTACAATCATAGCCAAGTGAGTGTCGAGACTGGTGTCGATGAAAACAACGTTATGATAAGCTGCACCGTCGTCGTTTCCGGCCGCCATTGTCGGGGGTTTTGGCGGACCACGTGACATCTAGATGATGATGACCTACACACGATGAACTGCGATGGATCATTGACGATATATTCCAAGCTTCGACATTGTTGATTTCACTGAGTAAATTAGGGTTTGTGGGGTGGGGATTGGAATCAGCAGGTGGTTTGACTCGGGGTCTTCAATGGCCATAAATTGCTGATTGAATGCAGGCCAGCGGTCACTCTGGGTGGAATAAATGATGGAGACGACCGGAAACGGGCAAAGAACCACTCAACGGCCGCGTCTGTGGTAACCAACGATTGAATGGCCTGCAATTGAACCGCGATTGAATGCGACTAAAGGAATCGGTTGAATGGCCGGAGGGGGAAGGGGAGAGAAATGGAAAGGCGCGTCTTATGAAAGTATGGAAATTACAACTCTACCCATCCTATGTATTATATAGTAATTAAGATATTGTCACATGAGTAAGACGACTATTTAGATGATGGAATGTGACGTCAAGATTTTTCTATTTTTAAGAAAGCGTTAAATAATAATAAAATATTTAATTTTCAATCTTACTCCGTTTTTAACGAAACTTGGGTTGACTTGTAGAGAAAAATAAGCTCGTCTCAACGGCGTATTTGAAGTTTTATAAGACGTTATACGTAAAAAGTTATAAGAGAAAAACGAAGTAAGCAGCTGAATTAATTATAAGTAAGCAAGCAAGCAGCCTGGTCAATAAGTAAGCAAGCAGCCAGACACGTCACTTTCATCCCAGAAATATAATTTCAGGTGCCTGCCTGTTTACTTATAAATAGAAACCTTAAGGTTGAATTTAGATTATAAGTTTTCTCGAGAACGGTCTAGTATTAAGAGAATCCCAAGTAATCGATACCCAATTAGGTATTGTTATTAGTCGTTTTTGGAGCTCGGGTAGGAGCGCGAGTAGGGAGACTCTACATCAGATTGCCGTAGATAGGTTTAAGGTATGTTATCGTTTAAGTTTATGTCAAATTAATTATTATTTATTTTAGTACTATTATTAGGATCAGTATTAGTATAGTATTATATTTTAGATGTTAGGGTTATTGTTAGGGTTGGGTTTAGGTAGCCTAGCCTTAGTTAGGTATGGACTGATCACCCATGCTTAAACAAAGTAGCGCTAGCTAATATACAACCATGACAATAACTAGTTAATTGTACCATCGCCTAACCTAGGATTACTTAAGCTGTATCAGGACCTTGAGATATCACCAGATCATACAAGGAATTGATTATCAACTGTTGAGCAACTGTTAAACAGGTGAGTTATCATGTCTGCTTTCAAAACTATGATAATATACTCGTTCTGTCTGTACTGGTAATAATTATAATGCTTACATATATACATGGGTCGATAGGGGTATACATGATCTTGATATATTTAATGGGGTGTGTCAAACTGATTGAAAAGAGGATAGGGTTCCTCGTATGCATCAGGCACATGCTCATACCTATTTGACGGCCGGAAGGGTCTGACATACCTGCCGCCGGTGGCTGTGGTAAAACCAGGGATGGCACTGTGCCTATGGACCCAAATATCACAACCCATATTGTATGCATGTCAAAGTTAATTTTATAAACTGTATAGCATGAGCTCACCAGCATTAGCTAACGTCTTTTTGAGTATATGTCTCACAGGTAATCAATGAGACTATTCTAGATATAATGACAAGACAGTGAAATCTGAAGCTGTAGAAGTTTATAGTTGTTTGATATTGTAATTAAATAATGTATTGTACTCAGAACGTTGTAAGTTTGAAATGAAAACTCAGTTTGCTTTCGCTGTAAGTTGTATCAAGTGTGCGCGTCCGCCCGAGTCACGGGTGGGGTGTCATAGTTGGTATCAGAGCCTGAGGTTTTAGCGAATTAGGTATTATAGAAATGCCTAAGCTTTAACCTGTAGAGCTCTATAAGATTAATGTTAGATTCAGGTTGTGCCAAATAGCAAGTTTTAAGGAAAAAGTAAAAATACTCATGTTGCTTAGAATAACGTAAGATCAAATAACTTGCGCCATGTCTTTTTATTCCCTAAATATGTATTATATAAATGAATCTATGTAACATTACTCTTATGTTATAAGTATGCTTAGTACATACCAGTAACTTCAGTATAATTATATAAACCTATAGGTAGGCGCAATATCTAAACATAGAGGTGATCAAGGATCTAGACATGAACAAGGATCTAGACGAAAACAAGTTAGCAGCATGATGGGAGAAAGTTCTCATAAGACTCGGACCTCCTCCCACAGTGTTAGATCTCGATCTAATATGAACCTAATACTATCACTTCCTGAAGGAATTGAAGATTTTGCAGTCTATTGTGATGCGTCTCATTATGGTATGGGTTGTGTACTCATGCCAAGAGGCAAAGTAATTGCTTACACTTCTCGACAGTTGAAGACTCATGAGCGAAACTACACGACCCATGATTTAGAACTTGGTGCTGTAATATTCGCATTAAAAATTTGGAGACATTATCTCTATGGTGTAAAATGTACTATTTACACCAACCATAAAAGTTTGAAACACATATTTGAACAGAAGGAGCTTAATATGCGTCAAAGACGCTGGATGGAGCTATTAAGTGATTATGACTGTGAGATTCAATACCATCCAGGTAAGGCTAATGTAGTAGCTGATGCATTAAGTAGAAAGGAGAAGCCCCAACCTATAAGAATTCATGCATCTAGAATAAACGTTAAAACTAGTCTCTTAAATCAAATTAAGAATGTTCAACAAGAGGTTCTAGGTAATAATCAAGTGAAGGAAAGAATGATTGGTAGACTAAAGTTGTTGACAGCAGAAAATGAAAATATCCTAAGATTTAACAATAAAATATGGGTTCCTAGTTTTGGAGGACTACAAGATATAATCTTAGATGAAGCCCATAAGTCTAAGTATTCTATCCATCCCGGTAGTGACAAGATGTACAAAGATCTAAGGAATGACTATTGGTGGCCGGGAATAAAACGATCTATAGCTTGATATGTAGAAAAGTGTCTCACCTGCCTTAGAGTGAAAGCAAAACATAAAAAACCGTCAGGTTATTTACAACAGCCAGAGATTCCGGAATGGAAGTGGGAGAAAATCACTATGGATTTTATTACAAAACTTCCAAGATCAAGTCATGGTTATGATACTATTTGGGTAATTGTAGACAGGCTGACTATATCTGTACATTTTCTGCCGATTCGTGAGGACTACAAGATAAAGAAGCTTGCCTAGATCTACATCAAAGAAGTAGTCTCGCGGCACGGAGTGCCTGTATCAATCATATCAGATAGGGATAGCCGTTTCACTTCTAGGTTTTGGCAAAGTTTCCAACATGAATTGGGAACCAAGCTTAACTTAAACACTGCTTATCACCCACAGACTGATGGGCAGAGTGAACGGACTATTTAGACGTTAGAAGACATGCTTCGTGCATGTGTGATTGATTTTGGTAGTAATTGGGATAATCATCTGCCACTTATTGAATTTGCTTACAATAATAGTTATCACGCCAGCATCAAAGCAGCACCTTTTGAAGCTTTATATGGGAGAAAGTGCCGAACACCTATCTGCTGGATAGAAGTAGGCGAAAATCAATTGTCAGGACCAGAAATCATTATTGAAACCAAAGAGAAGATTCAACGAATCAAAGAAAGGATGAAAAGTGCTCAATATAGACAGAAGAGTTATGCAGATCAAAGATGTAAACCCCTAGAATTTCAAATAGGGAATAAAGTGATGCTAAAGGTATCACCTCTGAAGGGAGTGATCCGATTTGGAAAGAAAGGAAAACTCAAACCTCGATACATTTGACCGTTTGATATAATAGCCAAAGTAGGACCGGTGGCGTATTGACTAAAAGTTCCTGAGCAGCTGACAGGCATACACAATACTTTTCACGTGTCAAATTAAAAAAAATGCTTAGTAGATGAGGCACAACAAATACCATTGGAAGATGTGCATGTTAACGAAAAGCTAAACTTTATCGAAGAACCACTACTTATCGAAGACCTAAAGATTAAAAGTTGCGCAGAAAAGAAATCCCATTAGTCAAGGTCAAGTGGAATGCACGTCATAGACTCGAGTATACGTGGGATATAGAAAATGAGATAAAAGAAAAGTACCATCACCTCTTTAAGTAAAGCTAAATTTCAAAAACGAAATTTTTGTAAGGGAAGGAGGATGTAATACCCCAAACCTTAATATAATAGTATTACATGTACGAAATATAAAAATCTTTCTTTTATATATATTGTCACATGAGTAAGACGACTATTTGGATGATGGCATGTGACGTCAAGATTTTTCTATTTTAAGAAAGCGTTAAATAATTATAAAATATTTAATTTTCAATCTTACTCCGTTTATAACAAAACTTGGGTTGACTCGTAGAGAAAAATAAGCCCGTCTCAACGGCATATTTGAAGTTTTATAAGACGTTATACGTAAAAAGTTATAAGAGAAAAACGAAGTAAGCAGCTGAATTAATTATAAGTAAGCAAGCAAGCAGGCTGGTCAATAAGCAAGCAGCAAGGCACGTCACTTTTATCCCACATCGCCTGAAATATAATTTCAGGTGCCTGCATGTTTACTTATAAATAGAAACCTTAAGCTTGAATTTAGATTATAAGTTTTCTCGGGAACGCTCTAGTATTAAGAGAATCCCAAGTAATCGATACCCAATTGGGTATTGTTATTAGTCGTTTTTGGAGCTCGGGTAGGAGCGCGAGTAGGGAGACTCTACATCAGATTGTCGTAGATAGACTTAAGGTATGTTATCGTTTAAGTTTATGTCAAGTTAATTATTATTTATTTTAGTATTATTAGTAGGATCAGTATTAGTATAGTATTATATTTTAGATGTTAGGGTTATTGTTAGGGTTGGGTTTAGGTAGCCTAGCCTTAGTTAGGTATGGACTGATCACCCATGCTTAAACAAGGTAGCGCTAGCTAATATACAACCATGACAATGACTAGTTAATTGTACCATCGCCTAACCTAGGATTACTTAAGCTGTATCAAGACCTTGAGATATCACCAGATCATACAAGGAATTGATTATCAACTGTTGAGCAACTGTTAAACAGGTGAGTTATCATGTCCGTTTTCAAAACTGTGATAATATACTCGTTTTGTCTGTACTGGTAATAATTATAATGCTTACATATATGCACAGGTCGGTAGGGGTATACAGGATCCTGATATATTTAATGGGGTGTGTCAAACTAACTGAAAAGAGGATAGGGTTCCTCGTATGCATCAGGCACATGCTTATACCTATTTGACGGCCAAGAGGGTCTGACATACCCGCCGCCTGTGGTTAACCAGGGAAAGCACTGTGCCTATGGACCCAAATATCACAACCTATATTGTATGCATGTCAAAGTTAATTTTATAAACTGTATAGCATGAGCTCACCAGCATTAGCTGACGTCTTTTTGAGTATATGTCTCACATGTAATCAGTGAGACTACTCTAGGAATAATGACGAGACAGTGAAATCTGAAGCTGTAGAAGTTTATAGTTGTTTGATATTGTAATTAAATAATGTATTGTACTCGGAACGTTGTAAGTTTGAAATGAAAACTCAGTTTGCTTTCGCTGTAAGTTGTAACAGTGTGCACGTCCGCCCGAGTCACGGGTGGGGTGTCACACCAGATATATGAAAAGCAATCAGCAAACTAAAACTGAGTAAAAGGGCAAACTAACAAAATCAAATGAGATTATTAAAAGCACACATCGATTTCCTGTGTTCACGAAAGCCTTTTCATTTCCTCTAGATCCGTCGCATTTCCTAGACCTCTTCATTTTCATTGCACAAATCAAGAAAGAGGCAGTGTTAAATTTTTTTATTTTGTTAAGAGCGTTCCCAACCTGATCTCTATTAATGCATCATCTCGAAATTTTAGTGGGGAATAGTTTTTTTCATATTTTGGTTCTCCATGATCAAAATCTGTAAAATACGGAAGAGGTTTATGGAAGGTATAGTAATCTTATTACTATAATAAAATGGTAATTAGGGTTGTCACATGTCATTTTTTAAACCTATCCAATGTCACATGTCATATTGACATTTAACAATAAATACTTTTCCCCCTAAAAGAATTCAATCTACCATTTTTGTATTATATTTTTTAAATACACATCTTGTTTCCAAATATAATTCCATCCAAAATCAAGGGATATAAATTAAAACTTTCTATTTTAAACTAAAAAACATATATATTTTATTTTACTCCTAGCAAACTCTATTGGTTAATTTTTAAATTATCTTCTTATCAAATCTTTATTTTTTGAAAGACAAAATAAATCATAATTCTAAGATAAATGTTTGCTTTAAGATTATTTAGTATCACTTAAAGGCACACCAATTATAATGTTTTATATGTTTTTTCTATAGAAACTACTATAGTAAAAATAAAAAATTTCTTTTAGAAATTAAAATAAACTACTATTAAAAAAGGTATTTAAATTAGACATCAATATTTTCAATTGTCTTTTATTTCATTAATGTCTCTTTTTCTTTTTTTTTGTTTGTTACCATCAATAAAATCATTATTTTTCTAAATTTAAGATGTTTTAATTAATTTATAAAACCTTTTCTTATTTCGTGATAAATATTTTATTTTATTTTGTAAGTGATTTCTTTAATTTATTAGATAACGTTTTTTTCTATTTCTTTTTATCCAGTTTTATTATATTATTTTTTATTTAGGTAGAACTCTTTAATCAAGTCTATTAAATATAGAGTAGCCATTTTTAGTATGAAATTTAGAATGTTCTTTTAATTATTTTTTGCATTGTTCATGTTTAGTTGTATTATCATGTGAGCGTAAATTTAATAGTAAACTCAACTAAATATGTGCATGATTATGGGTTATAATTAGTACCAAAAGACATCATAGACCCTTCTTTCTATGATGCTCTTTCTTTAGTAAATTTTCATATAATTTTTACTTACACTCATATTTTATATTTTTGTCATTTACAATTGCTCGATATAAGATTAGTCAATATTTTTTTTTTTTAATTGTCACGTTAGGTTATTTAATTAAAATTTTAAACTCACATACATATCCATGGTTTTCTCATACAAAACTTTGATAAAAATTTGATATTATTGTTTATTACTTATAATTTTAACTTATCGTGTATTTTAAAATATCATTTTATAATTAATAAAATTTTATTTTATTTATTCAACCCGTGTAATACACGGGTTTACTAAAGCTAGTCTTTATCTTCCTACTCTAATAAAATAGTATCTCGGATAACACGTGTCAACATCACAATCATTCTCACCAAAATTTTCCCGCCTCTCTCTCTTATTAAATAATTACCTTAATTACTAATAATACCATTTAACACCTTTTTAGATTTAATAAATTAATAAAGAGATCTATTTATTAATGTTATTTCTAAATAAACAATTTTTTTATAAAATAATAAATTTATTTAAAGCATGAGACTTTTTTTAAAAATACAAAATATTTAAAATTGGTATTTTTAAAAAGTTATTTTTTTAAAACCAAAAATAATTAAATTTAAGAGTTATAATAAGAAAATTTTTAAAAATAATATTTTTATACGGTTTGTTTTAGAACAAAACATTTATTTTTTTTTTTGAAAAAAATAAACTTTTAAAACGTTGATATCACTATTTTATAACTTACAGATATTTCTAATACATAATTCAATGATATAATATCTTAAAATATTATTTTATAATTAATAAATTTTGTTATATTAATTTTTTATTTATTCAACCCGTGTAACACACGGGTTACTATAGCTAGTATATAATAAAAGAAAAAGGTTTTGCCACTTGTCATCATATTAAACACCCTTTGACACATGTCAAACAAATATTGCCACTTGTCATCATATTAAACACTCATTTAAACTCCAAAAATTTCTCTTAATTTGTTTCCCTAAATTAAAAAGTTTCTAAAATTTGAATTAATATTATTTTTATTTTATATTCTAATAAATGTTAAAATGAAAATCATTATTTGTATTCCTCATAATTTATTTTAAGAAAATAAAAAGCCGTTTTATAATATAAGTACAATGATTTTAAACCAAAATTATGGTAAACAGAATCTAAATTTTCAAACATAATGTTAAGAGATTGATTTTTCATAATTTAATTTTATATACAATCACAATACAACTTAAGTTGGCATGTTTCTTCACATTTGCAGCTAATTTTGTTATAACATTTTATCAATTTTATATTTTAATAAATTACTGGCTTTTAGTTATATGTTGTCAAATGACACACTCTCAAGAAGTTATTGTCACGTGTCATTCATATAGCGAAAAGTTGTTTTAATGAAAATTTTGCATCGCTTAAATTTCGCATCCTTATATATCATTCTTATATATTATTCTTATATATTAAAATATTATTAATATTAGTTCTTAATTTCTAATTGTAAATATTGGTTATTTTAGTTTTTTCAATCCGTGTAACACACGGGACGTTAGGCTAGTTCGTCATATATGCATATCCTAACGTTGCTCTCTATATAATAGAATTAGATTATAGCTCATGCATTACATGGGAAAAGTAAATAGAATATGTTTACGTTAGTTTCATATTAGTTTTCTCATCCTTATACTTATATTTACATTAAAAACAATATACTTTTTTCTTTTTTTTAACTAGATAATATTTTTATATATTTATTATTATCTTTATATCTTCCTCCACTCATGATCAATTCAAAAATATAAAAAAATTTATGAAGCTTGTATCGTGTTTTCCCATATTCTTCTTCACTCATAATCATTTACAATCATCCTCATAGTATAGGGCACATACTTATATATAAATGAGAAACCTACTATGAATGCTAACTTGGTTAGAACAAGTTAGAGCATTTACATCTCACCCTCTGTATATTTATGAGTATGTTCTCTATATTAAAATGATGTTTTTAAGTTGTTATGAGTAAATGATTTAGAACATGTTGCTGTTTATTTTTATATTTGATAAAATAATGTTTATCTCTATTAATTTTTTAATATTTTTTAAAAATGATTATGAGTATAAGAGAGAGAAAAGATAATGATAAAGGTATTAAAAATATTATTTAATTAAAAAGTAGAAATAAAAATTAGTAATTTTAGTGTAAGAAATGTTAATCTATACTATATATATAAGCAAATGAGAAGGACAAAATGGTCATTTGACCAAAATCTCTTAAAATTAGGAGTTTTACACCTCTTATAGCTTTTGGTACAACTCTTAAAGCTTTAAATACCCTTAAAGCTTTCCAGCCCTCATCCCTTTTCAAAATTCAAACCAGCTGGGGTTTGAATTCCAAATACATTCCAGCCCTCCCTTTCGAGATAGTATTGATCTGAGTTATCTCTTGTCGACGGTGAACCACAGTCGGAAATCAACAGGGAGGACGGCGTCTTCTCTTGTGAAACGTCAGGCGTCGGAGAATGTCGCTGGAAAATCAACGGCGTTGCGGCCTCATATGGTGAAGAAACACCCTGCTCTTGCTAACGTTACCAATCAGAGGCCTGCGTCTCATAACTTCCCTCGAAACGCCTCGAATTCGGTATCCCTAAATTCTTTCTTTATTAAATGCTGTTGTTGGGTGGCTGCAGGTGGCTCGCGGCGGGTGGTGATGGTTCGTGGTGGTATGCACACGGTAGGGTGGTGTCGCGGTGGTGATGGCTCGCGACGGTGAGAGGGGTGGTTCTCGGTTGTGCGGCGACAGGAAAGGTTGCAGTGGTGTCGGAAAGGGGGTGAAGGACGACGGGTGAGGAGCAGAGGTGGAGAAGTGGTGGTGTGGGGGTGGTCGCGAGGTGGTCGTGGTGCGCAGGTTGTAGCTGCGGTGGCTGTGGTTCTTCAGGTGAGGGGTGTCGACGGGTGGTAGGTGCTGCAAGGTGGTGGACGGCGGTGTGTGGTCGACCGGTGGAGGGAGACGGGTGGAGCAGGTCGCCGGCGGGGTAGAGAAAGGGGGAAAGGGGTGACGGAGTGGATGGTCGGCGGTGGTGCAGGTCGCAGGAAGCCGGTGGTCGGCAGTGGTGATGTGGTCTTGGTTGTGGTGGTGGTGAGATGTGGTGGAGATGAAGGTGAAGAAAGGTTAGAGATGAAATGGTGAATAGAGATAGAAAATAGTGGAGGGGATTTGTAAAGTGAAATTAGATCTGATGAGGTTGTTTGGTAAAAAGGGAACACAGCAAATTTGAAGGTCAAACAAAGTCAAACCACTTAATACTTGGATTCCTCAGTTTTGATCCTCAAATGTTGTTGTTGCATGCTATGGTTCTAATGATTTCCATTGGTATCTATCAGATTTGTTTCAAGAGCCATCTTTTTGTTGGGAAAACAATATTATACCATGCCACCATGTGTGCATACCTTAAACTAAGTGATGGTATGTAAGTATATCTTTTAACTTTCTTAGTTAATAATTAGTTGCCATCTCATTAGACTTTATAATATAATCTTTACTTTCAATTACTTTATCCTAATCTTGGTTCTATAATCTGCTTACAGGTGCTAGATTCCTCTTGGCCTGAAGTATGCTGAGATGCGTTGACTGATGACTTTTTAACTTTCTTGAAATTTATCAGTTATAATTTGATGAATGCCTAAAATTCATGGTGTGCCAACTTAACAACAGATTGCATACAGCTTTTACCTTGGGGTGGGAAACTCACAAGCGAGTCGTTGAAGTTCTTCTCGCCAATAGTCATATGGACCAGGTTTTCTTCAAGTCAAGAAAAGCACGATATTTTGTTTTCTGCATTCGCAGACTACTACAAGGTATCCACTGTATGTGTGTGTGGTCATCTTTGAGTTGTACAATATTGCCGATGCTTTGAATAAGAAAACAAATTAGCGTAGAATATAATATTATTACAAGAGGGTTGATAAACTAACAGAAAATTAGTATCCCGTTATAAATTGTTGTCGCCGCTGCAACGCGCGGGTCCCTACTAGTGTTCTTACATGGGTTTCCCCTCCGCTGAATGCCAATGCTCTCGGGGGCTGCGACAGGGGGTACTCTCTCCCTGTTTCTGTTTATAATCTCAATGGAGGCTTTTCATTTGTCTTAAAACGAGCTCTTGAAGTTAGCATTATCCACAGTATTTCACTACCTAACAGAGGATCAACTATTTTCTGTAGGCAGGTGATGCAATTATTAGACTGTATTATTATGTAAAAGTATTAATATTTCTAAACATAGGGGTAAATTTATTTGATATGTTGTAAGGTGCCAAAAAATAAGTTCGATGAATTACATTTTATGAATTAAATTAAATAATGTGCAAATAATTATAAATATAATTAAATAAAGAAACTAATTTATAATATAATAAAATGCATGAGAGAGTGTGGCTGTGTGTTTTAGTAAGGATATAAAAAAAAGCACAACAAAGTGGTTGGATGGGCGAGAACGAAGTTGAACCTGGGCTTCTTAGGTTGTAAAATAATAATAATAATAATAAATAATAATAATCCACTAAACAACAACAAATTTGTTTTAATGCTTTGGTTTACAATATTTACATGAAGTAGACAAAAGCAAAGTTGTGCCAAGTGTCGGATTCAAAATTTTTTTTCACGGGGCGTAAAATTTAATGGTAATTTTGGCTATCGCAATATAATATATATTTTTTCAGTTCGGTTCGCGTTAGATCGGGTCGGGTTGTTTCATTGACGTAAAAATCGTAAAAATAGTTCCCAAACTCGTGAATTTGCGTATATGTATATATTTCAACTATCATATTGAAGCAATTATACTCATGAGTCATGAAAGTGGTGATATGTGATGCTTGAAACAATTATACTCATAAAATTGGTGATATGTTTAACATGTTTGAGATCAATCTTGAAACTAATTTAAATTCAACCTGTATTATTGTCAAATATATTGATCTTGATATAATTTTATTTCTTCCTACTAATTACATGATTATTTGAGAGTGAAATTTCAAAAATCCATTCAACTACAAACATGGTTAGTGAGAAAATATGGTTTGCCGGCCTGTCGGAAGATCATCGGACCTCATTATAGTTACGCTCCAAACAATATATTTAAGATAATTTTGCTCTTTTATTAGTTTTAAGAATTTAAAGGGGGAGCGATTGCAAAAAATTTTTAGGGTGGGTGGTTGCCCCCTACCTTGGCTTTAGGTACGCCACTGGTTGTGGCACACCAACCTTGATAATTGTTATATACTAACTAATACTCTCGCCGGAGATTAACGTCAATGATGGTTAGCCCATTTGATAAAACATTTATCTTTTACAAAGGAGTCATTGTGTTTAAACACAAACATAATATAAAATAGATTAGTGTAAATTATAGGTAGTAGAATGACAGATTTGTCTTTTAAAAAAATTTCAGACTCTGACTGACATCATCTATCTCAAGCAAACAAATTTTTCTTTGGTAAAGCTTTAGAGAGAGTGTTGTGTGTCTCTGTTTCTCATTTTTTATTGTTATAACATCATAAATTCTAAAATAAATATTGTTTAAAACTTTAATTTCTTTTACTTTTTATTATGACAAACAATAATAAATTTTAATCTAATGTTAATTTTTCTTTCTAATATTCAATAAATCAAATTATCCTATTATCCTATATGTTTAAAAACCAGTTGGAATGAACAGTAGTGTTTTATCTGTAAAGCATGTTGTACAACCTGTTTATGCACACATTGTATGTACAACTTTATGTACAACTGATTGATGCTTCTAGATCCCCTTTTAAGTGTGTGTGGGTTTTCTTTGATACCATTTGTGTCTTTCCTAGAGAGAGGGTGAGGGTTTCGGTGGTGGTTTGCCGCCATATGTGCCATCGGACTTGTGGTGAAGCTGCCACATTGCTACCACCTGGTTCCTCTTACACCAGTTGGAATGACCAGTATTGTTTCACTTGTAAAGCATGTTGTACAACTTGTTTATGCATGCACAGTATTTCTAGCTTTATGTACAACTGATTGATGCTTGTAATCCCCTTTTAAATGTGTTTGGATTTTCTATGATACCATTTATGTCTTTCCTAGAGAAAGAGTGTGGTTTTTGGTGGTGGTTTGCCGCCATATGTGCCATCGGACTTGTGGCAGAGCTGCCGCCTTGCTACCACTTGATTCCTCTTACACCGGTTGTATTTCATAGAGAGAGGGGGGATTCCGGTGCTAGTTTTGCCGAGAAGGGGATTTCGATGGTGGTTTTACAGAGAAAGGGGTTTCGGTGGTGGTTTTGCCATTGCTTATACTACCAATTTAGGTGGAGCCACGGGTGTGCTATCACATGCATTCTCTTATATCGATTGTATTCTAGAGAGGAGGTTTCGGCGGGGGTTCTGCCAAGAAGGGGGATTCGGCGGGGGTTCTGCCAAGAAGGGGGTTTCGGCGGGGGTTCTGCCAAGAAGGGGGTTTCGGCTGGGGGTTCTGCCAAGAAGGGGGTTTCGGTGGGGTTTTGTAATGCCCCGAAATTTTGCGAAGCAAGCCATTTAATAATAATGGGCTTTTAAGGGTTAATTTAAGAAAGAAAGGTAAATTAGTGGGCTATGGACTAAATTAACCTTAATGGGCTATGTTTTGATGGGTTTAAGGGCCCTTAATCAGCCCTTAAACATGCATGAGCAGCCTCCATTCCAGCATTTGCAACCCTAGCCCCCAAAATTCATAGAGAGAGAAAGTAGAGAGAGAAAGTGAAGAAAACTCAAGATTTGGAGCTTCAAAGGTTGAAGGATTAAAGATCCGGGTGTTGGAGCATCAAACCCTAAGAAAGGGGCAACAAAACCAGGTAAGAATCGACCTCTAAGCCCTTCTATTGATCAAACCCGGATTCTAGGGTTTTGGGTTTTGAAAAGTTTCAAAGAAACACATAAAGGTCAAATTTTTACGTATGAAAACGTGTAAAAAGGTTAGAAATGGTTTCATGGAAGGTAAACCAAGGATTTGGACGTAAAAAGTTAAGATTTTGGGTTAAAAATAGGCTGGTTCGTCATTTTTGTGCATCCAACGAAACTGTGCCCCCGATCAGCGAAACTGTGCACTCATCTAGCGAAACTGTGCACTCATTCAGCGAAACTAAGAGAGTTCTAGCGAAACTACAGTTTCGTTGGTAACTTCGCTAGTGCTTAGGTTGACCTATAGACTTAGCGAATCTAGGAAATTCCAACGAAAGTTGGGCGCTCATGGCAGCGAATCTGTCCAGCGAAACTGGCAGAAGTGCTGCCCAGCGAAACTCGTAGCGAAACTGCCAGCAAAACTAGCAGCGAAACTGTCAGCGAAATTATGAAGAAAATGATGTTTTTGTGTATTAACTTCCGTGCAGCTTGTGTATTCGGATTATAGCTTAAGTAACTTAGGATTTAAGCTATTTTGCTAAGTTCAGGTGAGTTCTAGATCCCCCTATTTTATACATGTTTTAAATGTTTTGGGGCAATATGCATACTAAAATACATACTTTTATGATGACGGTTTTTAAGACCTTTTATCAAGAAAATAAAATTTTCTAAAGTAAAATATGCCATTTAAATAGTCCAAAATAATTTTCGGGCACGCTGACCTGGCCCCAGCCAGGGGCGTTGCCCCTTGGACCCCACTAGGGTCGCCGCCCCTAGAACCCCGTTATCAGGGGCTGCCGCCCCCGAACCCCCGCTGTCCCGCGGAGGGTCAGTTATCTAGTTTATCTCTCATGATTGATGAAATGTGAATGCTTAGACTAAGAGTTTGCTTCTTATTATGTGTTAAGTGTATGTGAAAACTAAAGATATAAGTGAAACTTAAAGAACTGTTATTGGGCCCATAACGTGTACCTTGAGAAAGTAAAGCCTTGCAAGCAAATGACAGAGGAGGGTCGCATTTGTTGTGCCCTCATGACAGTAAATGCTCGAACAGGCAGGTCAGTAAGGCCTGGATTGGCATGACAATAATGGCATGTTTGGGTATGACAGTAAGGCCTGGATGGGCGTGTCGGTAAAGTCATGTGTTTATCATAGGCACCGATAGTGACAGGGAATTGACGGATAAAGAAGAGTAATAATTAACAAGTAATGGAAAGTATCGATAAAGTGATAGCACGTGTATATTAATGTTCTGATAGAAGACGATTATTTTCAACTGTTAAAGCTAATACCTCTTACAAAAGTTATTTAACAAAGTAAATCTAGAATTCACTCGGCAAAGCTGACTTTTGTATGCATATCAGTTGACAGGTGAGCGTTAGGGCTCAAGGGATGGGAGCATGGATCTGAAGCTTTTTGGCATCTAAAGACTGGCATCCCTGATGAAGAAGAACTTAAGAGGACTTTAAAGAGTTTTGATGTTTAAAGACAATGTTTATATTTTAATTTAACTACCTTGTAATGAATTACAATTACTGTATCTTTCCGCTGCAATATATATATATATACATATATAAGTAAATGATTGCTTTAAATCTATGCTTTTGCTGTGAATGACCAACTGTGAGGTTTCCTGGGATAGGGGCCTTACAGGTTTTTGCCAAGAAGGGGGTTTCGGTGGGGTTTTTTTGCCAAGAAGGGTTTTCGGTGGTGGTTTTGCCAAGAAGGGGGTTTCGGTGGTGGTTTTGCCAAGAAGGGGGTTTCGGTGGTGGTTTTGCCAAGAAGGGGTTTTCGGTGGTGCTTTTGCCACCGCCTCTACTAAGGAGGTGTCGCTGCCTTCCTACCACCTCTTCCTCCTATATATGGCTTTGTAAACTGAAAGATCGGTGTTCCATCTGTAAAGTGTGATGTACAACCTGTTGATGCATACACAATGTTTACAGCTTTATGTGCAAGTATTTGATGCCTATGGTCCTCTTTCTAAGTGGCTGACGAGGGATTGGCTCTATTATGATGTTTTGCAAGTTGTTTTAGAATGATACTCTTTAAAACCATGTCTATCGCTGCCCGGAATTACCGTTACCCATTTTCTTTGCCGGCGATGACAGTTTGTGCCGTCGCGTGATACGTCGATGATGATGAGCATTACCTCATCTGATATGTCGATGATGATGAGCAATACCTCATCTGAGACATTATTATTGGGTTATTCATTGTGTTGATGATGATGTGGGTTCCTCATTTGAAACATGGGTTTAAATATGTTTTGGGTTTTACTTTGATCCATGATTACTCTGATTATTTATTTGGTTAATCAGTTTGTAGGGATGTTGATTTTTATTAGTTGGATGACTCTGTTTGCTGTTCAAGCAAATAGTCGAATATGTATCAAGTAACTTGCTTGGCAATTTTAAGTAATAAAATCCATTTGCTGTTCGAAAAAAAGTTGGATGACTTTATTCTTTGTTTTCCTTCTATTGTTGTGCTTTTAGTTATTGTGTTAACAGGGCTGTGATGATGCATTAGAAACGATGTGGGTTGCGTAGGTGTGGCCATCGTTTACGGATCATCGATGGTGTCACGTGTTCTAAGCCCAAATGCGCAACGCGCGTTAGTGGAAACACCTAGTTTTATTTTAAATTACATAGACAACTTTTAATATTTTTCTAGACAAATTACATCTTTATTAATATAAATAAATGTTTTATTCAGATTTTAAAAATAAAGGGTTCAAATAAAAAGGCCCTTAAAACTACTATAAAAAGTAATCTCAACGATAGATATTATTAATTAATGTTTGAGATCAGATTATAATAAATAAATTTTTTAAATGAGTATTTTAGGCATAACAACTTCTATTGATTTTTTCAAGTTCTTCCATTTTCTAAACGTTCATAATTTTTATATGTGATATTATTTTTTACAAAAAATAAAACCATAAAATGAGTGTTAATTATTTTTTAAAACGAGTACAATATTGTTATATAAAAAGATAATATTTTTTAAGGTCATGATTTCTACTCGTCATTTTGTGTTTGGTGTAGTTTATTATGTATTTTTGTTAGTTATTGTGTTTTTAAATACTATTGTGTTTTTCTAAAATGATATATTGTAAATAAATATAATTATAGAATAACATTGCCTTTATGTCTAGTATGTATAAAACAATAATAGTTAACAAACTAATTAATCTAATATATTAACAATGACAAATAACGCAATGTCTCATTGTGTTTTTTTTATTATCATTGTGTTATGTTGAATATTGTGAGTTTTCACAAATACACCGGTAAAATAACATCATTGCGTACTTTTAATTGTAAGATATAACGAAAAATAACAATAAGTTATATAATCTATACAAAAAAATGACAAAACTAACACACCGTATTATGTTCAACACTATGAGTTTTGTAAAATATATTGATGAAAATATATCATTGTGTACTTTTAATTATAAAACATAGGTGATCTAAAACATAAAATACAATAATGAATGCATATAACAAATGATATAAAATATATAACACAATGAACGTATATAATACAATAAGCTGACGTATTTGATATAATGATCAAAATGCCTCCCTCTTTAAAATAATAGGACATGTGTTAAACCTACAATTTTTCTTAAGTTTTTTAGATTAATATCATTTTTACTATAACACTACCCATTTTAAAAATAATGATTTCTTTTTAAAAATGTGTCATGTATGATGTTTATTTTAATAAAAAGTTTTAAGCTGCAATATTATAATAATTGACATTCACTTAAACCAGTAGTTTAAATAATAAAAAGTTATTAAGCTACAATGTAATCGTTTCTTTTTTTCTCTTTTTTTAATTGAAATTCAATCCATGTGATCTATAATTGAATTCGATATATCTACTTTTAATTGTTTAACCATATAATAATTTAGATTAAAAAACATATAACTTAATAATTAGGATTAGTTAATAGTAATTTTTATTATTGTTATCAAATTCGAATAACAAACACAAACACAATAAAACATCCACAATCTAAATTGATCATCTCTACACCACCAACCAAAACCATCACAGCTTCTACAAAATAAAATGTTCGACATCAAAGTTCATATCTATATTTCAACGTTCCAACTGGCTTTCCAAGTATAACCGTTTGTAAGATGTAGTATAAAGTATTTCAGGGTCTTGTAACTTATTTAACTTATGCATTGTAACTCTTGTAAGAGAACTTGATATTAATATACAACATTCTTGAAAACTATATATTGTTCTTGAGTCCTGTCTCATTGTTACTCATGTTTTTTGCATCTTGTTCTTAAACCCGGTTCCCTATTTGAACTGTTAAGTGTTCTAACACTCTTCTCATTGTGAGACTGATTGTATTGACCATCCCTTAACCGGTCCTGCAACTATTCTTTATTCTTCTTTTTTTCACGATTATCTCACTTCCCTTTCGTATATGTGAACTGCTTTTATCGTTGTGCCAATATTTCATGAACTGCTTTTATTATTGTGCCAATCACTCATCGCATCTGTCGAAACTAAACTATATGATCATTTAGTGTAAAAACGCACACAAGCTATTTGCTAAACTGCCTTAAATGTGATAATTTCTATGGCCAATTATTTTGTAAACTATTTCTATTAATCTTGATTTGTTTTTACTAAATTGATGCAGATTAAGCTATCCCATTACAGTATCACAAAAGAAAAAGATATTTATTTGTTAAATATATAAGAAATATTTGTTGCTAGCAATATATATTAGGGTGTTGCTGCAGCTGCTGATTAAAACATGTTTGTAGCTAAACACTTCACAAAAGCTTAACAACTTGCAACTTGAACGATTAGTTTCGGTGTTATTACAACTGATTCTATTAATTGAAATCTAGTTCCAACTATTTTGATCATCTAACTTAACACGGCATCATTAAAAAATGTTCATATTTCAATCACAACAATTTATATGAACCGAAAGCCCTAAAGTGTATGCACTAACACTCCACTAATGCAATATTTAATAAGAAACAATTTGATGTATTAGGCTCAATGGTAGTTAAGATTTGTCATTTAATTCAGAGAACATAGGAGGCTGGTTTGAGTACTATTTTGAAGCTATGCTTGGTTGACTAGCTATAGCAACCATTTGGTGAGTGTTTGAGATGATTGATTTACAGAATACAAGTTATTTGTTGAAAAAAGCTTCAAACAAATCAAGAGGCAAAACTTTAATACTAAAGAACTTCTATAAATCAATAGTTAGTAGATGTGGAATCTTTATTAATCACTTATCACAAACACACAGATTGCAATACTTGTGTGTAAATAACGCAAAGGGAAATTTTTTCAAAGTATTTACTTAATTATAATTCATCGATTATAATAATGTTATAACAGCCATATAAGTGTGCAAAACAGCTAATCTCAAAACAACACAAGTGTGAGGTATTATTTTATGAAAGTTATAGGTAGAACGAATCTGAAACGTCTATTCCAGGTTTAGGATTAAGGACATGCTACAGACATTGATTTACACAATAGGACATACCACGAGTGTCAATACTATTAGTTACAAGAAACTGTATAACATTGACATAAAATCAGCACAACAGATTTTCGACAATTGTGGTGTTATGCTAACACAACTACTCTTCAACATTGATATCTTTGTCTACAAAACTAGTGAGTTAGCAAATACAATTGTTTATTAGCAAATGCAGTGTGAATGTTAATTCATACTCGAACTACAATGATCCAGCTGATAAAATTTTTAACAGGTAGACTTATCTGCGACACTTAGACCAGTTTGACATATGCTATGAGCACACTTATTATTCAATAGTTCATCCTTCAATATTCTAGCACTCTCCTTGTTAAATATCTTAAATTTAATTACATATAATATGAAACTAAATAAAATAAAACAAAAAGATAAGCAAAACTAGATTGCACCCTGCGCATCAGATGTATCAAAGCACTATACCAATTAGGGCTGTCCAAACCGCTCGACGCTCGCTCGACGTTCGTTTGGAATTTGCTCGAAAAAATGCTCGTTCGAATTTTTGCTCGGTTGTAAACAAGCCGATCAGCTCGGATCGGTTTGTAAACGAGCCAAGCATGAGCAAAGGCCCGCTCGGTTCGGTTTGGATCGAATTAATATGTATATATAGTTTATACGTAGTACTCTAGTAGATTTGACCTATTATATACAAATATATAATTATATTTATGCATATTTCATCAATCAACCTAATAAACAATTATACACTTAACATAAAAGTGAAATCCTAAGCCGTTAAAAGATATTTTTTCGATCATCTCACTCTCACCGTCACCATTATCTGCAATATGCTCTCCGCCTTATTGGCTACAGACTTAGCTAGCTTAATCGTCAGCCACAACATGTTATCATCCATTAAAGTATTATGTAATGAATGAGACTGATTTTTAAGTTATTAAATCTTATTCGCTGCAGTATAAATTGTATGACACACAAGATAGTTGGCAATCTTACATGGTATGTTCTTTAATTTTAATAATTACACCTACATGGTATGTTCTTTAGTTTTAATAATTACATCCAATGTTCTTTTTTAAAATATATGCACACTTATTATCCTTTACACTAACTTTCATTTAAATATGCAGTTAACTCAGTTAGGTCTCTCACATGAGGTGCATTTTTGTCATTTTCTTTCTACATCTAATATACTAAACAAATAAAAATTTTAATTACTTTATATGAAAATTAAAATTAAAAAATATCGGACCGTTGGGTAAGTCAGTGAACTCGCGTTCCCCTTACGTTCCATACCATTAAATTCACCATCTCCCTTATTTGATAACTCAGTACCTGTTATCTTCAACACCTACAACATCTCAAACACTATTGAAACCTCTTAAACTCGAACAAACAATGATGGTAAGATTAACGGGGTTATGCTATTTTATGATTAACGAGTGACTAATAGTTTATTTTTTTTCTTTTGTAATTAAATAAGCATTTCAAAGAATCACAGGTAATCTTCAAGTTTTTATACCTTATTAATTTTTCATTATTTGTTAATGTGAGCAGTTTATAAAATATTAACGTGTATTTTTTTATATTTATTGATGATTTCTTAGAATTCTTACTTTAGTAAATGTTATTGAAAGTTGTTAGTCATTTAAAATTTTAACGATTGGTCAAATGAACACACACCAAAAGTGATTGGTTTCACAGACTTACCTAACGATCTGATATTTTTTAATTTTTCTTTTTTCATTTAAATTTTTTCTTTTTTATAAAATTTTTAATATATTAGACGTGAAAAAAAATGATAAAAATAGTCTCATATGTGGAGACATATAACTGAGTTAACTATACATTTAAATGATAGTGTAAATGATAATATGTATGTAAAATCTTTTAATAAAAGGACATGATATGTAATTATTAAAACCAAAAAACATACTTTACAATTTCATATATTGATAAAGGACATAATTTGTAATTTACTCAACTCAATAAATGATCATTTAGTATAAAAACACACACAAACGGTTACTAACTTGCCTTAAATGTGATAATTTTTATAAACTATTTCTATGAATCTTGATTCATGTTTGCTAAATTGATGCAGACTAAACTATCCCGCTATGGTATCATAAAAGAAACAAATTTTTGATTAGTTAACTATATAAGAAATATTTTTTGCTATCGATGTTTTGCTGGAGCTGCTGATTAAAACATTTGTAGCTAAATACTTCAAAAGGCTTGATAACTTGCAACTTCATTAATTTGTTTTGGTGTTATTGAAACTGATGCTTAGAAGAAAAGTTTATTAGTACAGAACAACATAAACAGATTTGGATCAAGTCTGGTCAAGAAGGAGCTCCAACTGTTATCGAGGAGAGAGGATGTTGATGGTTACAAAGAAATTACAAATTCTATTAATTAAAATCTAGTTCCAATTCTTTTCCTCATCTAACCTAACATGACATCTTATAAGTTAAAAAAATGTTCAAATTTCTATCCCAACAATTTATATAAATCAAAAGCCCTAAAGTGTATGCTACTGACACTCCACTAATGCAAGGGTCAATAAGAAACCATTTGATATAATAGGTTCAATGGTCATCCAAATGTTTAGCGAAAAAATAGGGTTTATAATAACTTGTAATCCAGCAATGTGTCCATATGACCATGAAAGAAAGATCATAGAGACGAGTAACAACTGGAAACAATAAGTCGTTATCGCAAACGTAGAAATTGCCTCAAAACATTTCCAATTGGAGTTTTGGGACAGAGTGCGTTTGCTCCCAAAACACAAATAATACTAATCAAGATGTATGAAGATGATTAGGATATATCAGTAGTAAAAGGGCCTGAAACATCAGTGGTCAGAATCAGGCGAGTGATACTGATTGAGATTGAATATCGCAAGTTTGAGTAAATTAATTGATTGAATCGTCGAGAATTCAAGATCCAATCAAGAAGCTGACTTGCTTTCGAGATATGAAATGGAAGCATAAAATTGCAGAGAAGAAGTTGATGGTGGAGAGGTTGGGGATGAGGGGAGTTGTTGAGGAGGCTGCTATTTGAAGGGAATTTTTAGGGTTTCATAATGGTCTATATGAGTGAGTAAGGGGTTTGTTTATCAGGCCCATTATGCTGGCCCAACTTAGATTATGCTTTTACTTGCTTATTATAATTTCGGTTTCGGAATAAAAAAAAAAAAAAGGATATATTCACCCCGGTTAGAATTTTAATAATACTGCCATTGTAACACAAACTATATTAGTGGAGTTGATTTATGCGAAGATGATTACACGATTGTGAATCATCAGTTTATGAAAACAACTTTATTATTTTCCTTTACAAAACTATAACACAGGACGATGTGTTTATATCTGGAAGTAATATTAGAGACCGTACATTTGTTTCAACACTTAATTTGAACCAGTGTAGATAAAAGAATTCCTTTAAAGTATAAAAAGAAGGCATTTTTTGCAAGCCGTATGTTTTAAGATGACAATAAACAAAAGTCATAGCTGTATGTTTTGTGATGATAATAAAAAAAAGTTACGAGTAATTTTTCGAGAGTTGGGTTGTATCTGTTTTTACGCATGGTTAACTTTATATCGTAATATCAAGGGTAAAGAGTAAAGATATATTGAAACTTTTAGTTTTAAATCAGAATAACAAGTCTATTAATGTTACGACAAATGTACTTAACAAAGATGTATATATACATATATGATTTTACAAATTTAAGTTGTAATTTGTTTCATGTTTACTTAATGTTATCCTTTTTGTTAGTCTAAGTGAATATTTATCATTTGACGACCTGTGTAATATAAGGGTGACTAAAGCTAATTTTCCATATTTGGTGAAATTTTCTCTTTTAATTGACAACAGTCTCTCGTCAAATATCATCTCCTTAAGAAAAGAAAGAAGCATGCGTAACTTTCTTAACTGATCCATTGGAAGACAATCAATGCTGATATTTTAGTCTTTAGATAGATAGGAGGGATCCACACGTGTGTGGATCTAACAAAAGTTTCTCCTTTTGTAGGCTTGGTACGTATTGTTTCCGCTGTGATTGGGTTGCATTAAAAGGTTAATCATTTAAAGTGAGCAACCACAAAAAAGCATATCTAGACAACCAACATATGTTTCTATTATTTGTTTTGATACTTTTGATTTTCTTGCGTTTAAGGTTGTGGAGCTACTTGATCGAGTTTAGCTGCTCATGCATATCAATGTTACAACCACAAGATCTTTAAATGTAGTTTTCAAAAGACTTAGTTTTGTTATTAAAAAAGGGCTAGCGGCACAAATTGTTATGTGTTTACCTATTTTTTCGATATAATTTCAATTGAAATCCTTGTACTTTTTAATATAAAGGCATACGCCTTATGATTATTAATGTGTTTACTTCAAGAGGAATATGTTTGCTTCTGAAGTAGTTATGCAAAACTATAACGGTCAAGCAGTTTTCAAATCATGGCGACAAAATAATTCAATCTAAAAGTGAATTTCATACGATTATCAGAGAATGCAGGCAATCAACATACACTCAACACTAATGACATTGATAGATTTTGCTTTCTTTACTTTGTACTCTACGATAGAATATCATGTCCTATGTTTTTTGTATAATCTCCTTTATGTAGATGATATTGTTAGGACATATAAAATGAGGTTTTGATTTCAAAAGTTACTAGGCTATATATCCGTGTGTTATATGGGATGAAAAAAACAATAAAATGTATAACATTATAATAACATATCATTAATATAATTTATATTATTACACATAACTAACCAAAATGAAAAGTCATTACAACATATTTTAAAAATTCAAAAATAAAAAAGAATATTAATAAACAGATTTGTTTTATATAAAAGTTAAGATTACTAAAAGAGTATTAAAATTCAAAGATGGTTTTAGCATAGAATTTCATTCATTTAAATTAAACATTAAAATTTGTAAAAAATTAAAATTTGAAAATGGTTACAAAACTTAAAAATTAAGGGATTTAAAATAGGAATGTTATGAGAGATTGACATATGGCGAAACAACCCTTAAAGAGTGCCAAATAGCAAACCTAGTTTTGTTAGGACATAGTTTTGGATACGTTGACCCAAAGATAATATCATTTACATACATTTGAACCAGCATTAAGTCATTTTCTGTTTCTTTGAAGAAAAGGGTCTCATCTATAGTACTCCTCTTGTAGTCATGCTGACAGAGATACTGAGATAGTGTCTCAAACCACTTCCTTGGAGCTTGGTGCAACCTATAGAGAGCTTTATCAAGCTTCCAGACATAATCAGGATGATCTGGGTCTGCAAAGGCAGGTGGTTGTTTGACATACACCTCTTTATTAATCACCCAATATAAGAAAGCACACTTGATATCAAGTTGGTAGACCTTGAAATCCTTAGATGCTGCAAAAGCCAGGAAAATCCTAACAGCTTCAAGTCTTGCCACAGGAGCAAAGACATCTATGTAGTCAATTCCTTCTTCTTTTGTGTATCCTTGAACAACTAGTCTTACCTTATTCTTGATGACAAGTCCTCTATCATCCTTCTTTTTCCTAAAAACCCACTTGGTTCCTATGGTGGTCTTCCTTTGAGGAAGAAGATATAGGTTCCAAACCTTTTGTCTTTTAAATTGAAGCAGCTCCTCTTGCATTGCTCCAACCTAACTTTCATCCTTCAAAGCCTCATCAACTTTCTTTGTGTAACACCCGGTAATTTTTTTTATAAAGAAAGAATAAAAGTAAAGGAAAAAAAAGAAAAGGTAAGTTAACCAAAGTAAAGGGGTTAAAAGTATCAAAATGGCAAAATGTCAAAAAGTTGGTACAAAAGTGGGCATGGCCGCCCACTCTTGCCTGCACACATCTTCCATTTTGTTTTAGAGAGAGAGAGAGCAGAAAACTCTCGGGAATTTTAGAAGAAACAAGAAATTCGAAGTTTTTGGTAAGAATTCTCAGTTTTATGATGTTTTAGATGTTTCTAGTTTCGGTTATGTGCCTATAAATGTGATTGTGTGTTCGGGTTGTATATGTGTTTGAGTTTTAGTTGCTAGAAACGTGTGGGAAGCTCAAAGAAGGGTTCAAACCCAAAAAACAAACTAAGCTGAGTTCTAGAATCCCCTTTTTAACATGTTTTAAACAAATTTTAGGGCTGGAAAATGCATGTGTATGTTTTTTTATAAAGTTAAGTTTCTACCTCTATGTGTGTGTGAACGTGTATGTGAGTGGGTGTATGTGTTAGGGGTAAATGATGTGATGATTATGATTATGAATGTGTTATGATGCTTAGAATGTTAGTGCTAAGCATAGAAATTGATTTAGAACGAATTGGGACTGATTTATGTTGTTTAAGTGCAAAAGAGATACCCAACCGCCTAAACAGTACCAAAAACGTCTGAAATTTGCCTTAGAAACCGCTAAGCCCATACGTCTGAACAGGGTCCAACCGTCTGAACAGGGCCCATGCGTCTGGGATTCCCTAAACGCCTAAGCGCCCAACCATTTGAATAAGGCCCATGCGTTTGGGATTCCCCAAACGCCTAAGTATCCAACCGTCTGAATAGTTCCATGCGTCTAAGTGAAGGATAAGTGTAGGCCCAAACGTCCAAACAGTGCCCAACCGCCTAAGTGCCCATGCTTCTAAGTCAGGCCCATGCGTCTGAATAGTGCCCAACCGTCTAGGAGATTTGCTCAGGATGACTAAGTGCAGGGCCAGACATCTAAACAGGGCCCATGCGTCCTAACTGGGCCCATGCGTCCAACACTTAGAATTTATTTTTAGGAATATTACGGGTGTCTGTGCAATTAGGGTTTGGAAGAGGTTTGACTTGGGTTATTAAATGCTCGATTCCATGCATAATCATGATGGTCACTATGATTTTTTATTTTTGCTTTTATCATTTCTGTCATCTTTATTATTATTGTTAATAATATTATTAATATTGTATGACACTATGTGGTATGTTTATGATCGAAACGAAAAGTATTATCGTTAATTAAGTGAAAGATTAATGACGAAGAAAAGTGGAACGTAAATGAATGAATAAAAGTCTTGCAAGCAAATGAAAATAGGTGCACGACCTTGTTGTCGTTAGCTCAACTGTGATGCGGGTTAGCTACCCCGAAGGATGCACATAGGGTCAATCCTTGAGATTGACAACAAGGTGAGCGACCCTGTTGTCGCAAAAGACTCGGATAAAGTGAAATCCTTGAGATTGCCAATGAGGTGAGCGACCCTGTTGTCGCAAAAGACTCGGATAACGAGTAATCCTTGAGATTGCTAATGAGGTGAGCGACCCTGTTGTCGCAAAAGACTCGGAAAGATAATGATAAAAGTACGAAATGAACGAATGATGAAGATAATAATGATATTACCTAAGTGTACGTATGATGTGTGATCACATGCAAAAGTAAAGAATGGTTCTTAAACAAAAGTAAAGTATGTTTTATTACTAAACTAGAACTCACTCAGCAATCCTAACTTTTATGCATTTTTCAGTTGGCAGGTAAAAATGTTACTGGGGATGGCACGCGGGTGGAGCTACTCGGCGGGGCATGATTGACATTCATTCATACATGATAATACTGTTGTTTTGTAATGCAATTGAACAATTATTTTATAACCTGATTAAACTATGGTGTATTGCTTAACAACAGTGTTTATAATAAAATGAATGGGTTTTATTAAATTAATTCCGCTGCTTAAAATTTTTAATATGTAACGTGTTATGTAATTATTGCTGTGAATGATCAACTGTGAGGTCTTCGGGATCGGGTGTCACACCCCAACCTTGACGGCGGAAACGTTGAGATGTGAGAGTTAAGATCGTTCACGGCCACATAACGCTATTATTAAATCCAAATATATTATTCATAAGTTTCAAAGTTAAGATTACAAACATAAGTCTCAAACAAAGATAACATCATGATATAAAAGTTAAATGTGATAAGTTCATCCTTTTATTTCTCTAGGTCCGATCCTAGATGTGATAAGCTTCAAAGTAGTAATCATACTTGAGTATTTCCTGAAACATGTTAAAAATAAAAGGTCAACAATAATGTTGGTGAGATTTCCATAGTTTTCAATACATAAGTATATAAAAGATGATAATTCATGTTGTAAGTTAGAGAACAAAGTAACTAGGGATGTAAGACAGAATGCACAATCAAACCTTAACAGTTTTTTACAAGTCTCAAACGTTTACAAGTATATACGATTAGCTAAGTGTACTTGGATTAACCAAGCAGGCTTCTCAGGCCCATAGATCTATGACGTCACCAGGCTAGCAATAGTTAATGATTGTACATATATTTGACATTACATGGTAGCTACAAAGGTCAACTAACCACGCCATACAGGTGAAATGACATAAGGTTACAAGAATCAAACGTGTTTACAAGTGCTATATTTATAATGTAACATGTTTCACCCCAAAGTATAAAAATAATAAAAGGGGTATAGAAATACTCACATGATGATTTAGTATATATAGGTTGATTAATAGAGATAATAATCAATGTTCCAACGAAATCCTTCACAAGGTACCTAATCATGTGCATATATATTACAAGATTTATGTTTAATAATAAAATTAATGATTAAATGTGAACTAGGGTTTCTATAGAGATTTGGGGTTTTTATTAATATATATAGGTAAAACTTAATAATAGAATCACTTATATTTTAATGAAAAGTGTTATATCATTTAAATAATTTCAACGTAATTAAAGTTTTTATAATAACGGGAAAGTTAAATATAAAGTGTAAATAATTCCTATAATTATTTTAAATAGAAAGATTTAACTATAATTAAAAGTAGCGTTTGCACCCATAATGATTTATTAATTTATACCATAATTTAAAAATCCATTTTATAAGAAATAACTAAAATAATCTTTGTTATATTGTTTTATAAATATTTAAATTTAAAGAAAAATTGTAGAAAATAGTTTTGATGATTTAAAAATAAACAAAGTTTATAACAATGATTTCTATAAATTTTAGGAATTTTCTGTAATTTTTAAAAGGCTGAAAAACCTAAAAAAAATAAGTTGAGGGTGCCCGGGTTCGAACCCGGGACCTCAAGTATGGGATGCGTATATGTGACCGGTGAACCAGGCCCGTGACCGCGGTTATTCCCGGTTTTAAATACTTTTAAACACAAATAGAAAACAACTCCAATTCATATAAACCCTAGAATGAAATCGAACAAATTGATCACCAATTCGTTCATGATAATGAAATCAACATTAGGGCTTTTAATCCCCATGTGATTTCGAGTCTGTGGACACACTTAATTACCCGAATCGATGTTTAAAATGATAAGAACAGATGCATAAGGGCTGCGACCGAGGCTTGAATCCGTTTGATGTGCAATTGTTGATGTTAACCGAATCAAACTCGTGTTGATGTGCAATTGCGTTTAAAAGTGTGTAGAAGATAGGGTTCGGCCAAGTTGCAGATCGCGATGAAGGGGATGATTGAATGTGTGTTCGTGTGAGTTCAGGTGAAATTGAGTACACCATTAGCTTCTAAATGATTAGACGAACGGTTATACATGATTAATTTTATAATTACAATGATTTGAGTGTGGAACGGTTATGAGTTTTTATGGGTTTCGGTTTCGAGTTATATGGAGTAGTAATGCGCGGTTAAATTCAAATTAATGGGCATCACCAAGTTAGAATCGGTTACACGAAGCGGTTGGGTTCATTCTAAGGTGTTAAAAGTGAGTTTTGGGGAGATTTTAAAGATCGTCGGAGCTCGCCGGAGCCGGCCGGGAGCTTCGGCCGGAAAAACGAGGGAGAAGGGGTTTGGTTTTAAAATTTTACCTTTTGGTCCCTATGGTTTCAAGTTGTTTAATTTCTGCCAAGAGTTTAGGTTTAGTTTTAAAGGAAATTACACTTTAGTCCCTGAAGTTTAAAAATGTTATTATTTTATGCATAAACTTATTAATTACAAGTTTTAAGATAATAAAACTTATATTATTTTTATTAATTTCAAAGATTAATCCCTTACTATGATTATTGCTATTATTGTTATTATTATTATTATTATTATTATTTTTAATTATTTTTTTATTGTTATCATTTAAGTTAAGATTTATAATAAAAGTTATAAATACTAGTATTATTTTTATTATAATAATTATTACTACAATTATATTTAATAAATTAATTTATTAACTTTTAAATTAACAAGGAAACAAGCATAAACGACCCACATAGTTTCATTATTGACCGAAAGGTCCTTACAAGAACATAACAAAATTAACTTTTATTTAACGAAAATACAAAAGGTTACAGTCTCCCCAACTTTTAAGAATTTCGTCCCGAAATTAAGAATGAAACTTAAACAAACAGAAGACTTAATATGAGAGATAAGTGTTCTAACGTACTGTGATTGGCGTCTGATTACGGGTGAGTGGCTTCACTTTGCGGATTATGGAATTTTACAGAGTTCTTGACATGATATATGCAATTCGAACTCTTCCAATGGAATGTAAAAGTTATCATTGACAAACTAGCTCTTTGAGATTCGACACATGAAACGTGAAAAACGATGATGAGTTCCTGAGGTATATTGGACTTATAAGTCACACTACTCTCAACATCTAGAATGGAATTATGTAATAAGGCAACATTTGAAATCAATGAATAAGTCCCGTAATTGTATGAAAGTTTGACCGACGGGATTTAAGAACCCCAAGTGCCACTATATAAAATGACACAAGCTTCACACATGTCTTATGAATATGTATCGTCCCTTCGGTCAAACCGTCGGATTAAGAATGATACGATATGCTGAGATTTTGAGTTGGGTTCCTAAAGATGATTAGAGACATTTCTAATAACAGAAGGTGGATCGATCATCAAAATTTACGATCGTTGTTTAACGACACACCATGTTGACCGACTATTTGAGGTAAGTACAAGTCAATTTCTCAACTCGTTATCTCACATGAGTTATGAAATGCGTGAAACTAGTCAATCGATCAATAATGCACCAAATGTCATTATGTCATCAAGAACTACGAGGCAATTTGAACATACACCAAGCTATGTCCACTTTTCCCTTATGCCAAACCACGAATACCAATTGCGGAAATTTAGGATCCGTTTTGTCCACATCGGAATGAATGTAATAACAAGTCTTATGAGTCGCAATCAAGATAGAGGTTTAGAGATTTTCAAGATTTGGAGTTCAAAGATTATCAAAAATAATGGGAATTGAATTCTTAATTATGGGTAAAGAATGAAACAAAGATGTCGTTCATGATCGGATCACAATTTAAATAATTTAGAATATCGACAATAAAGAAAATCATAATAGCTTCCCTAATACAGCTTGCACACGAGGTTCATCAAACCCATGAACATAACAGTACATTGATATAACCAGAAAGGCATGACATCGATTTATAATGACCTTATCTTGTACGAAGGATCGTTTTAGGAGTGTTATCATCGTGCAATTAAGTGTTGATGATAACCCGAAGAAAAATCGATACACAAGAAATAAAAGGTACCATAAAGTTAGGTCAAAGGACAAATTGAAACATAAAGTGTGAGAGAAAGAAATCGATTTAAAATTTAAATGTTCCAGGCTTGGAACGAGGGTTGCCCTAAAGTGAAAAGACCTCTTTTGAATTCAGGAATCATGCTTTAGCTTGATTGGCTAGAACACTATGGTCGATAAATCAGATAATAGTGTTCACCCGTCAAGTTATTACATGTTTCTTGTCAATTGAGGTTTTAAAACCTTGGTAAGTTTGAGATCAAGGAAGGGGAATAGTCATCAAGATACCGTTTCTGCCTCTGTCTGTCGCTGTATGCCGGAGGACCGTTTCCTCCCTCGTCTATCATCCTCGCGTACTGCCTTTATCACTTCGGTCATTACAGACGGTAAGATCGTCTGCATAGCCTGGTGCACTTCCTCAATCACTGCCTCTTTTACCGAGGCTCTCAACTTGGCGCTTTCGTCCATCTCTTCCTGATGAGGAATCTCGTTCTCCTCACGAACTACTTTCTCTTTCCTAGATCTTCCTCGCGTGATACGCGGCTCATCACCACGTTCACCATCACGGGAAGCATCAGATGATCTATCACCGACCATCTTCTATCACACTGAAAGATTAAAACACCAACACGGTCATTCAAGGAAATAGCTCAGTTTATGTTAAGTACAGTAAGTCCCTAATTACAGTGGCCAGTTGTGATTAGCCACTTACTCTACTCTTCGTACCCCGAGCATCACCTATCCTGACTACATTAGTATCTCAGTCTAACAGTACACATAACTCACATCACATGTGCACATAATAACCAGTTAATCTTTAGGAAAATACCTTATGGCACGCGACTACTCAGATGGCATTCTCATTCTCTCTGTCCCATTCTCAGTTTAAGTTTAGGTTTATTATAAAAATTTACCCATTTTACTTAAACTTTTGCTCTGATACCAACTTGTAAGGCCCCGCTCACCGGGCACCTTACTGTTGGTCATCATCACACGTAAAACATACATTTAATACATGGTCATAAAATACGCAGCGGAATTAGTAAAACATGCATTCTCATTTCATCATAAAAGCTTTTACATCATTGTCTTGATTACAAAATACAAGCTTTCTTTACATTGCCTAACTTTACTATGATTGCTGCTGATGCGTAAGAAAACAAGGATAATCTCGTTTATTCGAATCCTCAGCAATCATAGGGTCATACAGCGACCTCTACTGAAAGCAACTAATAAAAAGAAAATATATTCTTCTTCATTAAGAAGATATTAAATTCAAATATATATTTTTCTTCATAAAGAAGATTTCTTAAATAATCCTGTTTATCAGGATTATCAAGAAATCTTGCACTTGCATGCAACATGATGTGTTGCGCGCATTACGGGCCCACAACACATGATGTGGCAGCATAATCAAAAAGTGAATGCCATCCCAAAAGAGCTGAGTAGTCGCCTCGTGCCATCCTCAGCAACTCTACCTGCGAACTGGAAAACACATAAAAGTCAGCGTTGCTGAGTGAGTTCTAGTTTTATGATAAAACATACTTTCGTTCTCATTAACTATTTTTCCATACATGTGTTCACACATCATACGTACACGTAGATAATAATATTATTATTATCTCATCATTTATTACTTACTTTCATTCGTGTACTCTTCATCATTCTCGTTTACTTTCATACATACATACTTCACGTACTTTCGTACGTACTTTACTTTCATTCTTACATTCATTACTTACGTTCGAACATTCATTACATTCATTCATACTTTCATTACTTTCATTCGAACGTTCATTACATTCGGTGACATGTACAATACCCCACTTTCATCATACATACTACTGGTGCTGGACCTGTGGTGGTTAGCCACGAACGTTGTGCACAAAGCTGATCCAGTCACCTGGGGTAGATACATGCACCACTTATCTTTCACTTTACTACTAACATACGTTAGCCGAGTCTATTGCAGCGCGCGACTGCTCACCTCAGTGACAATCTTATGATTGCCTGCTAACCGAGTCTGTTGCAACACGAAGTTGCTCACCTCATTATCAATCTCAATGATTGACCCGATGTACATCCTTCGGGGTAGCTAACCCGTACACCGTTGAGCTAACACCTGCCAGGGGTGTGCACCTCCTTCATTTGCTTGCAAGCCTTTCTTACTTTCTTTCATTAATGCATGCATTCATTCATCATGTTCCTTCTTCCATTATCTTTCACTTTACGTTCTTAATACATTCTTTTCTTTCGTTCATTCATTCACGTAAAGTTATTAAAGATAAGACACATACACATAAGGAACATAAATACTTACATATCATCAGTATTCACCATCTATCATGGCAACATCATACTAACATACATACATCATACATACACTTCTACATTCACTCACATCAGCCCTGTCCGGGCGACTGAACTACCACCAGTCGCATGTCCTCCATGCGACTGGGTCATGCGATTGGGCTATTCATGCGAATGGGTACTCAAATGTGCGATTGAACTTCCTTCCGTACGACTAGACACTCTGCGACTGGGTTATATGCGACTAACTCTTAACCGTGCGACTGAACTACTCTGCGATTGAGCTTATGCGACCGAAACCCTCAGTCGCATCACCTATCGTGCGATTGAGACTCAATCGGGCGTCTGAGCCTCAGTCGGGCGATTGGACATCAACTATTACTCATTCGGCCGAATGGCCCTTCAGTCGCATAACCCTAACTGGGCAGCGACTGGAGTTCTTCATGAACAGCAGTCGCGAACCCCCGTCCCCACAGTCATCATAAACCTATTTTTAGCCCATTTCGACCCTCCCAAGCCTTAGGGATTCCTACTAGGACCTCGTACAAGCATATACTAGTCCTAATTCATACCATAAACTCATTACTCAAGATTTACCCAAATGGGTCAAGTTTACACTATTTCAAAAATAGGGTTTATATGTGAATCCAGCCCCAAAATCGTTAGAAAACATGTAAATGAGGGGTCCTAGAACTCACATTATCAGGTAGAAGTTGATGAGCTTCGAATTAGCTTGCTTCTCGACAATCGGGCAGCACTTTCCCCTCTTTCTTTCTCTTCTCGGTCTCTTTCTGCTCTCTTCCCGACTGAAAATGGGAGGAGAGTGGAGCTGCTCCCTTTTTATACCCACTTCTCAGTCGCATCTGGTCCAGGGGCGACTGGACCTTCAGTCGCATGAACACTATGCGATTGGACCCCAATCGCACATGTTCCATGCGGCTCATACTCCATTCGGGCGGTTGAACTCCAATCGTGCGGTTGAGCTTCAATCGGCCGAATAGCCATGCGGTTGACCTCCAGTCGCATAAATCACAGGCGACTGAGGCTCAGTCGCATAGCCTACCAAAAGGTCAAACTTTCGGGTGTTACAAGTCCACCCCCCTTATTTTAGGTTTCGTCCCCGAAACCTGTTACTCTTCGAACAATTGTGGGTAATGCTGCCTCATTTCTTCTTCTGTTTCCCACGTCGACTCGGATCCCTTCCTGTGCCGCCACTGTACACGCACAAGGGGAACCACTTTATTTCTCAACCTCTTCTCTTTGCGATCTATGATCGCCACTGGTTGCTCTACATAATTGAGCTTTTCGTCTACCTCGATATCTTCCAGCGGAACGACCATGTCTTCGTCCGCCAAACACTTCCTCAGATGAGACACGTGGAAAGTCGGGTGGATTCCACTTAGTTCATCTGGCAGATCTAACCTATAGGCCACCTCTCCTACTCGAGCAATGATTCGGAAAGGGCCTATATATCGTGGACTCAACTTACCTCGCTTCCGGAATCGAATGATTCCTTTCCAAGGTGAGACCTTCAACATAACACGATCTCCCACCTGGAACTCAATCGGCCTGCGTCGTTTGTCGGCATACGACTTTTGTCGGTCTTTGGCCGCCTTCATATAAGCTTTAATTCTTTCAAGCTTTTCAGTCGTAGCCTCTACCACTTCGACGTTTCCCAATTCTTTCTGACCAATTTCACCCCAACAGACGGGTGTCCTGCATCTTCTACCGTATAGCATCTCATAGGGTGGCATGCCGATACTGGCATGATAACTGTTGTTGTATGAGAACTCAGCTAACGGTAGATGGTCATCCCAACTTCCCCCGAAGTCAATAACACATGCTCGGAGCATGTCCTCCAAAGTCTGAATGGTCCTTTCGGACTGACCATCAGTTTGAGGATGATAAGCCGTGCTAATATGCAATCTCGTCCCCATAGCATCGTGGAATTTCTTCCAAAATTTGGATGTAAACCGGGTGTCGCGATCAGACACAATCGACACCGGTACACCGTGACGAGTCACAATTTCTTTGATGAAAAGATCGGCCAACTTCTCGGACGAATATATCTCCCGCATCGGTAAGAAGTGAGCACTCTTCGTCAATCGATCCACAATCACCCAGATCGTATCATACCCTTTCAGGGTACGTGGCAGCTTTGTGATAAAATCCATGGTGATGTGTTCCCACTTCCATTCCGGTATGTCCAACGGTTGAATCTTTCCATACGGCTTCTGATGCTCCGCCTTCACTTGCAAGCACGTGAGGCATTTACTCACATACTCCACCATATCGCGTTTCATACCCGGCCACCAATAATCTTTCTTCATATCTTGGTACATCTTGGTGGCACCGGGATGAATGGAGTATCGAGACTTATGAGCTTCATCCAAAATCTTCCTTCGCAGATCCCCAAGACGAGGAATCCACATACGCCCAAACCGAGTTCTAACACCCGTTGCGTTCTCACCCAACTCCGCGACCAGACCTCTCATGCGTTCGGAGTTAAGATGTTCGTCTTTCAAAGCCTCATCTTGGAACTCTTTGACCTGTTTCATTACGTCGGAGGTCATAATTAGCTGGTACGCCTTCACCCGAATTGGCTCGGGCCTCTCTTTTCAGCTAAGGGCATCCGCCACAACGTTGGCTTTGCCCGGGTGGTAATGGATTTCACAGTCGTAGTCTTTTATTAGTTCCAACCACCGTCTCTGCCTCATATTCAGATCCTTCTGCTCGAAGAAGTACTTCAAGCTTTTGTGGTCCGTAAAGATGGTGCACTTCGTCCCGTATAAATAGTGCCGCCAAATCTTTAACGCGAAAACCACAGCTGCCAGCTCCAGGTCATGAGTAGGATAATTAACTTCATGAACTTTCAGCTGTCGGGATGCATAGGCTATCACCTTTCCCCTCTGCATCAATACACACCCCAACCCCGAGTAGGAGGCATCAGAATAAACCACCAAATCTTCACTCCCCTCGGGTAACGCCAATACTGGAGCTTGGGTCAATCTCGTCTTCAGTTCTTCAAACGCCTTCTCTTGAGCTTGACCCCATACAAATTTCACATCCTTCCGGGTCAACTTTGTCAGTGGAGAAGCAATTTTGGAAAAGTCCTGGATGAACCTTCGGTAGTAACCCGCCAAACCCAAGAAACTACGGATCTCGGACGGCGTTTTCGGAGACTTCCATTGCATCACTGCTTCCACTTTCGCCAGATCGACCGTAATCCCATCCGGATTTACCACGTGACCCAAGAATTGAACTTCACGCAACCAGAATGCGCACTTGGAGAATTTAGCATACAACTTCTCCCTTCTCAACGTCTCCAGAACTTCGCGAATGTGACCGGCATGCTCAGTCTCACTCTTTGAATAAATCAGAATGTCATCAATGAATACAATCACTGATTTATCCAACATCGGCCGACACCCTATTCATCAGGTCCATAAAAGCAGCTGGCGCGTTGGTCAAACCAAATGACATAACGAGGAACTCATAATGACCGTAGCGCGTACGAAAAGCTGTTTTAGGGATATCCTGCTCCTTCACCTTCAGTTGATGGTAGCCTGATCGAAGATCTATACGTGAAAACCAACTAGCACCCTGAAGTTGATCAAACAAGTCGTCGATCCTCGGCAAGGGGTATCGGTTCTTTACTGTCAGCTTATTCAGCTCGCGGTAGTCGATGCACATCCTCATACTACCGTCCTTCTTCTTTACAAACAGGACCGGAGCACCCCAAGGTGAGATACTCGGTCTAATAAACCCCTTATCCAGCAGCTCTTGTAACTGCTCCATCAACTCTTTCATCTCCGTCGGGGCCAATCGGTATGGTGCCTTGGCAACAGGTTGGGCGCCTGGTACTAAATCAATCTGGAACTCGATCTCTCTCTCAGGTGGCAATCCCGATAAGTCTTCCGGGAACACGTCTGGGAACTCACACACAACCGGAACATCAGACAGTTGTGGTGCTGGCTTCTCTACATCTTTCACATAACATAAATAGGCATTGCATCCACGCCTCATACATTTCCCCGCCACTGCCATTGAGATCACCTCCGGAATCGTAGTAACCCGATCCCCATAAACTGTCACTGGACTACCGTCAGGCGCTGTCAAACTGATCATCTTCTTGCGACACATAATGTTTGCCTCGAAATCTGCCAACCAATCCATCCCAAGCACCAAATCGAAACCACCTAACGTCATCGCAAAGGGTTTAACTGGGAATTTGTGACCCTCCAGTTCTACATCACAACCCTCAATTACCTCAGAAATCCTGGTGGTTTTACCTATAGCAGTCTCTACATCAAACGGTACATCCACACGTCTACTACTAACGGGCAATTTGGCACAAAAAGCAGCAGAAATAAAACTCCTACTGGCACCCGAATCGAATAACACAGAGGCTAAAGTTTGGTTCACCAGAAACGTACCGGACACTACATCAGGGTCCGTCCTCGCCTCTTCCTGCGTCATCATGAATGCTCTGGCGCTCGCTTTCGACCCTTCACCCCCTGTCTTCTTCACGCCGGAACCCTCAGATCTCGGCTTCTTGCAGTCTTTATTCATATGACCACTTTCCCCACAGTTAAAGCACCTCATCGCTTTACACTCTTTGGCCATATGACCGGGCTTTCCACACTTGAAACATACATTCAGCCCCCATCTGCACTCACCACCGTGCTCTCGCCCACACTTCCCACACTTTCTTGATCCTGCACTTGTCACGACCACACGGCGTTCATCAACCCGTGCCTTCTTACTACTTGTCGAAGTGTCACCCCGACCAAACCTCTTTCCCTGCCACTTCCTCTCATCACTTCCCTTCTTACTGTCCTCAGATTTCACCATCGTAGCCCGTTCATCGTACAACCTCCCAGCTAAATCCACCGTCGACCTGAAAGTACTTGGTCGGGCGGAAATCAAATGCCAACGAATTTCGGCTGGCAACCCCTGAATATACCGGTTAATCTTGCGAGACACCGGCGTCACTTGCTCTGGCACCAACCGTGCCATGTCGTTGAACTTGGTGGTGTATTGTTGGTGGGTCATCGTTCCCGCCTCCAACTGCAGGAACTCTCTCTCAACTCTGTCCATCTCTCGACGAGGACTAAACTCCTCGATCACCATTCTCTTCAATTCCGACCACTTCATTTTCCCAATGGCCCTGCTACCCTCGGCCTGGACAATATTGTCCCACCAGCACAATGCCGTCCCCGTAAACGAGTGGGTAGCAAACTTTACCTTCTTATCCTCCTGGCAGTCACTGATATCAAGGACCGCCTCCATCTCTCTCACCCATTGGTGAGCATCAGCAGCCGTACCTGAACCATCAAATGTCGGAGGCTTGCATCTCATAAATTTCCCGTAATCACAACCCCGGGCTGTCCCCCTTACCTGTTCTTCTTCTTCCTCTTCGTCATCGGACGATACCGTTTCTGCCTCTGTCTGTCGCTGTATGCCGGAGGACCGTTTCCTCCCTCGTCTATCATCCTCGCGTACTGCCTTTATCACTTCGGTCATTACAGACGGTAAGATCGTCTGCATATCCTGGTGCACTTCCTCAATCACTGCCTCTTTTACCGAGGCTCTCAACTTGGCGCTTTCGTCCATCTCTTCCTGATGAGGAATCTCGTTCTCCTCACGAACTACTTTCTCTTTCCTAGATCTTCCTCGCGTGATACGCGGCTCATCACCACGTTCACCATCACGGGAAGCATCAGATGATCTATCACCGACCATCTTCTATCACACTGAAAGATTAAAACACCAACACGGTCATTCAAGGAAATAGCTCAGTTTATGTTAAGTACAGTAAGTCCCTAATTACAGTGGCCAGTTGTGATTAGCCACTTACTCTACTCTTCATACCCCGAGCATCACCTATCCTGACTACATTAGTATCTCAGTCTAACAGTACACATAACTCACATCACATGTGCACATAATAACCAGTTAATCTTTAGGAAAATACCTTATGGCACGCGACTACTCAGATGGCATTCTCATTCTCTCTGTCCCATTCTCAGTTTAAGTTTAGGTTTATTATAAAAATTTACCCATTTTACTTAAACTTTTGCTCTGATACCAACTTGTAAGGCCCCGCTCACCGGGCACCTTACTGTTGGTCATCATCACACGTAAAACATACATTTAATACATGGTCATAAAATACGCAGCGGAATTAGTAAAACATGCATTCTCATTTCATCATAAAAGCTTTTACATCATTGTCTTGATTACAAAATACAAGCTTTCTTTACATTGCCTAACTTTACTATGATTGCTGCTGATGCGTAAGAAAACAAGGATAATCTCGTTTATTCGAATCCTCAGCAATCATAGGGTCATACAACGACCTCTACTGAAAGCAACTAATAAAAAGAAAATATATTCTTCTTCATTAAGAAGATATTAAATTCAAATATATATTTTTCTTCATAAAGAAGATTTCTTAAATAATCCTGTTTATCAGGATTATCAAGAAATCTTGCACTTGCATGCAACATGATGTGTTGCGCGCATTACGGGCCCACAACACATGATGTGGCAGCATAATCAAAAAGTGAATGCCATCCCAAAAGAGCTGAGTAGTCACCTCGTGCCATCCTCAGCAACTCTACCTGCGAACTGGAAAACACATAAAAGTCAGCGTTGCTGAGTGAGTTCTAGTTTTATGATAAAACATACTTTCATTCTCATTAACTATTTTTCCATACATGTGTTCACACATCATACGTACACGTAGATAATAATATTATTATTATCTCATCATTTATTACTTACTTTCATTCGTGTACTCTTCATCATTCTCGTTTACTTTCATACATACATACTTCACGTACTTTCGTACGTACTTTACTTTCATTCTTACATTCATTACTTACGTTCGAACATTCATTACATTCATTCATACTTTCATTACTTTCGTTCGAACGTTCATTACATTCGGTGACATGTACAATACCCCACTTTCATCATACATACTACTGGTGCTGGACCTGTGGTGGTTAGCCACGAACGTTGTGCACAAAGCTGATCCAGTCACCTGGGGTAGATACATGCACCACTTATCTTTCACTTTACTACTAACATACGTTAGCCGAGTCTGTTGCAGCGCGCGACTGCTCACCTCAGTGACAATCTTATGATTGCCTGCTAACCGAGTCTGTTGCAACACGAAGTTGCTCACCTCATTATCAATCTCAATGATTGACCCGATGTACATCCTTCGGGGTAGCTAACCCGTACACCGTTGAGCTAACACCTGCCAGGGGTGTGCACCTCCTTCATTTGCTTGCAAGCCTTTCTTACTTTCTTTCATTAATGCATGCATTCATTCATCATGTTCCTTCTTCCATTATCTTTCACTTTACGTTCTTAATACATTCTTTTCTTTCGTTCATTCATTCACGTAAAGTTATTAAAGATAAGACACATACACATAAGGAACATAAATACTTACATATCATCAGTATTCACCATCTATCATGGCAACATCATACTAACATACATACATCATACATACACTTCTACATTCACTCACATCAGCCCTGTCCGGGCGACTGAACTACCACCAGTCGCATGTCCTCCATGCGACTGGGTCATGCGATTGGGCTATTCATGCGAATGGGTACTCAAATGTGCGATTGAACTTCCTTCCGTACGACTAGACACTCTGCGACTGGGTTATATGCGACTAACTCTTAACCGTGCGACTGAACTACTCTGCGATTGAGCTTATGCGACCGAAACCCTCAGTCGCATCACCTATCGTGCGATTGAGACTCAATCGGGCGTCTGAGCCTCAGTCGGGCGATTGGACATCAACTATTACTCATTCGGCCGAATGGCCCTTCAGTCGCATAACCCTAACTGGGCAGCGACTGGAGTTCTTCATGAACAGCAGTCGCGAACCCCCGTCCCCACAGTCATCATAAACCCATTTTTAGCCCATTTCGACCCTCCCAAGCCTTAGGGATTCCTACTAGGACCTCGTACAAGCATATACTAGTCCTAATTCATACCATAAACTCATTACTCAAGATTTACCCAAATGGGTCAAGTTTACACTATTTCAAAAATAGGGTTTATATGTGAATCCAGCCCCAAAATCGTTAGAAAACATGTAAATGAGGGGTCCTAGAACTCACATTATCAGGTAGAAGTTGATGAGCTTCGAATTAGCTTGCTTCTCGACAATCGGGCAGCACTTTCCCCTCTTTCTTTCTCTTCTCGGTCTCTTTCTGCTCTCTTCCCGACTGAAAATGGGAGGAGAGTGGAGCTGCTCCCTTTTTATACCCACTTCTCAGTCGCATCTGGTCCAGGGGCGACTGGACCTTCAGTCGCATGAACACTATGCGATTGGACCCCAATCGCACATGTTCCATACGGCTCATACTCCATTCGGGCGGTTGAACTCCAATCGTGCGGTTGAGCTTCAATCGGCCGAATAGCCATGCGGTTGACCTCCAGTCGCATAAATCACAGGCGACTGAGGCTCAGTCGCATAGCCTACCTAAAGGTCAAACTTTCGGGTGTTACATATGGATTTCACGCCTATCTTGATGATTGAATTTTATAATAATAAGAAAACAATCAAGAATTTACCTTTGTCACCAAAGTACGGGATTCAATCCTATTTTGGTGAGGTCATTTCATTCGTGAAATACGAGTTCCAAAAGGAAATGATTGAAATTTGTCCTCAAAACAAGGAAATCACCCCGATTCAGAGAACGAGATTTCATAAAATACACAATAGAAAAATTGAAAACCATTATCGAGATACGAAATTTGACTCCTATTTCAAGGAGTTAATTCCACTGACAAAATACGAATTCGTAAGAACAAGAAGGAGAAATGGTCATCAAGGTAAGAGGTTCACTTCTGTCTTGATGATGAAATTTCATAAGAACAATAATAGCGAATGGAAAGTCATCACCAAAGTAAGGGAGTCCCCCCTGTTTTGATGAGATAGAATCATTTAAAAGACATGAGTGTCCTTAGTCATAAGTTGACTTGCAGACTCTTGCATTGCCTACGACGCAAGACAGGTAAAAGATTTTACAAAAGCTTGACTTAGCAAACAAGGAGAATATCGGTTAGAAATTCAGAAACTTCAAATTACATCAATGTAATATTAACAGAAAAGAAAATCATGCTTGCTAGGGTTAAGGTTAAAGTTCAGGATAACAGAGTCAATTGTGATAGGTTCTCAAATCTTGAATGGTTTAAATCAGGAAAACAAGATCAATGATGAAACGATGCAATGCAACAACGAGATGTAAACGTTCGATTCAAAATAAAAGGGAAATGCGTTGACTTCTTAAAGTGTTACGTCAACCACAACTTTACTGAAGACACACATACTTATAAGCGAACACTCATCTCATGAATTCCAGGTCAGATAAACGGATCCAACGGTCGAATCGGATTTATGTGTATACCTTGCCTAGACAAAATATCCTGAGACGCATGTATTCCACTTTTCAGCATTGAATGATTTCAGTTATGGGACACACTTTAAGGACATTTGAAAACCCTAAGTAATAATTTTAAGGTTTGAAAATCATTCGGTTTAGACGACCAATATCTTTGGATATATTAAGATCCATGTACACGTTGGCCAAGGTATAAAGATAGTTACATAAGGCGCACAACGTATAACGATGTTTAAACGTAGAAATTGAGGAGTATAACGAGTTCAATATTAACGGGAACATTACGTAAGATAGGGATGAGAAGATATTAGAGTTTTGATGATAAATCAGTCCAAGTAATCAAGGATTTTTGATATTTTGTATATAAACCTGATGGTTCCATTTGGTAACGCATTACCATTTGGAAACGTTGACACGTCAAGGTAAGTTAACCCATTTGCCTTAGAAGCTTGTGTATGTCGACCATAGTTTATCGCTCACCCCAGAAATCCCCAGGTAAGCATAAATGGTCTCGCAATAAGATTTATACGATATGCTTGCCTTAGCCCGAAGGCCTTTTGCCAGGAAATCCAGAATACAGGTGTCTATGTGTCACACAAATTTCTTAGGTTTATGAAATCAAAACCTTGATGAGATTTTCATAGATTAGACATAGAGTCTAAGGAATTAAACCCACGATAATAAGTGTAGATTCCACATGTCATTGCGAATAAGTTTAGGAAGTTTCATTTGTGAGGGAGAATCAAAGAGTCAAGATAAGTCTAGGGGAGACAAGTAACAAAGTTTAAGCATACATAAGGCAATCCTATGCTAATGCATCAAGTTGCACATAAGAAGGCATAGCATTATGTAGCATGCAAACCATGTATTTTTACAAGAATAGAAATATGATTCTATAAGGTTCATGGATACGCTATAGTCTAGGTCACCATTTCTAATAACCTAAATCCCTATAGTTATGGGCTCTGATACCAATTTGTCACACCCTAACCTTGACGACGGAAACGTCGAGATGTGAGAGTTAAGATCGTTCACAGCCACATAACGCTATTATTAAATTCAAATATATTATTCATAAGTTTCAAAGGTAAGATTACAAACATAAGTCTCAAACAAAGATAACATCATGATATAAAAGTTAAATGTGACAAGTTCATCCTTTTATTTCTCTAGGTCCAATCCTAGATGTGATAAGCTTCAAAGTAGTAATCATACTTGAGTATTTTCTAAAACATGTTAAAAATAAAAGGTCAACAATAATGTTGGTAAGATTTCCATAGTTTTCAATACATAAGTATATAAAAGATGGCAATTCATGTTGTAAGTTAGAGAACAAAGTAACTAGGGATGTAAGACAGGATGCACAATCAAACCTTGATAGATTTTTATAAGTCTTAAACGTTTACAAGTATATACAATTACCTAAGTGTACCTGGATTAACCAAGCAGGCTTGTCAGGCCCATAGATCTATGACGTCACCAGGCTAGCAATAGTTAATGATTGTACATATATTCGACATTACATGGTAGCTACAAAGGTCAACTAACCACAACATACAGGTAAAATGCCATAAGGTTACAAGAATCAAACGTGTTTACAAGTACAATGTTTATAATGTAACATGTTTGACCACAAAGTGTAAAAATAATAAAAGGGGTATAAAAATACTCACATGACGATTAAGTATATATAGGTTGATTAATAGAGATAATAATCGATGTTCCAACGAAATCATTCACAAGGTACCTAATCATGTGTATATATATTACAAGACTTAAGTTTAAGAATAAAATTAATGATTAAATGTGAACTAGGGTTTCTATAGAGATTTGGGGTTTTTATTAATATATATAGGTAAAACTTAATAATAGAATCACTTATATTTTAATGAAAAGTGTTATATCATTTAAATAATTTTAACGTAATTAAAATTTTTATAATAACGGATAAAGTTAAATATAAAGTGTAAATAATTTCTACAATTATTTAAAATAGAAAGATTTAACTATAATTAAAAGAAGCGTTTGCACCCATAATGATTTATTAATTTATACCATAATTTAAAAATCCATTTTATAAGAAATAACTAAAAATAATCTTTGTTATATTGTTTTATAAATATTTAAACTTAAAGAAAAATTGTAGAAAATAATTTTGATGATTTAAAAATAAACAAAGTTTATAAAAATGATTTCTATAAATTTTAGGAATTTTCTGTAATTTTTTAAAAGGCTGAAAAACCTAAAAAAAATAAGTTGAGGGTGCCCGGGTTCGAACCCGGGACCTCAAGTATGGGATGCGTATATGTGACCGGTGAACCAGGGCCGTGGCCGCTGTTATTCCCGGTTTTAAATATTTTTAAACATAAATAGAAAACAACCCCAATTCATATAAACCCTAGAATGAAATCGAATAAATTGATCACCAATTCGTTCATGATAATGAAATCAACATTAGGGGTTTTAATCCCCATGTGATTTCGAGTCTGTGGAGACACTTAATTACCCGAATCGATGTTTAAAATGATAAGAACAGATGCATAAGGGCTGCGACCGAGGCTTGAATCCGTTTGATATGCAATTGTTGATGTTAACCGAATCAAACTCGTGTGAAGTTTCTAAGGGTTGTGACCTTCGAAAACCCTCAATCAATTGCATTTAAAAGTGTGCAGAAGATAGGGTTCGGCCAAGTTACAGATCGCGACGAAGGGGATGATTGAATGTGAGTGTTCGTGTGAGTTCAGGTGAAATTGAGTACACCATTAGCTTCTAAATGATTAGACGAACGGTTATACATGATTAATTTTATAATTACAATGATTTGAGTGTGGAACGGTTATGAGTTTTTATGGGTTTCGGTTTCGAGTTATATGGAGTAGTAATGCATAGTTAAATTTAAATTAATGGGCATCATTAAGTTCGAATCGGTTCCATGAAGCGGTTGGGTCCATTCTAAGGTGTTAAAAGTGAGTTTTGGGGAGATTTTAAAGATCGCCGGAGCTCACCGGAGCCGACCGGGAGCTTCGGCCGGAAAAACGAGGGAGAAGGGGTTGGGTTTTAAAATTTTACCTTTTGGTCCCTATGGTTTCAAGTTGTTTAATTTCTGCCAAGAGTTTAGATTTATTTTTAAAGAAAATTACACTTTAGTCCTTGAAGTTTAAAAATGTTATTATTTTATGCATAAACTTATTAATTACAAGTTTTAAGATAATAAAACTTATATTATTTTTATTAATTTCAAAGATTAATCACTTACTATGATTATTGCTATTATTTTTATTATTATTATTTTTATTTTTAATTATTTTATTTTTTTATTATTATCATTTAAGTTAAGATTTATAATAAAAGTTATAATTACTAGTATTATTTTTTTATAATAATTATTACTACTATTATATTTAATAAATTAATTTATTAACTTTTAAATTAACAAGGAAACAAGCATAAACGACCCACATAGCTTCATTATTGACCGAAAAGTCCTTACAAGAACATAACAAAATTAACTTTTATTTAACGAAAATACGAAAGGTTACATCGGGGCCTTACACTTTGACTCTATCTGGGACAAGAAATAAGAGTATAGACAAACATTTTTGTTATGAGTTTGTCCTCTTGTTCTCACCCCTTTGTTAACATTTTATGGTGGGGTGTGACTTGTGGATCTTAAGTTGAGTTATCACTGCAAGTTGATTGGACAGATCTAAATTTGTGAAGTTTAAATTTGGAAATGAGGTGTCACCCACCATATCAACACACTTATCAAAAGAAGCTTGATCCAATGAGTGTGTGACATCATTGATGTTGTCTTCCATCTAGTGATTATCAGCATCAAGAAATTCTTGATCACTGTCACCACCATCATTTCCTCCCACATTTGAAGCTCCTTCATTTGAGTTTTATGCCTCTGAGTTGGAATTTGTAGGCGCCTCGGATGTATCAGCTAAATCTGTCATGGTTGTGCTGATAGGACCTCTATCTGCAGGATTATTACCCCTGAAGCTAAAGTAGTATTCTTTCTTGGTCTTTTCAGCTCAAACTTGGGTCAAGATCGCCTGTTGATAAGGTATTTGTAAACCCTAAAACATTCTCACAAGACATTTTAAAACAGTTGGTAACTAAATCAAGATCAAATAGCCAATCAGGACCAAAAACTTTCACACTATGAGCGTGCTCATTGAAGATCACATTGGCTGATTCTTTAACTACTCTAGTTCTGAGATTGTATACTCTATAATTGTCTATCATTTGATTTCTTAGCAAATTTGGCTACTTGATCTTTGGTCCAAATGATATGAGGAAACCAATGAAAGGTCTTCTTTTATGCCACTGCTCATAAGGAGTCTTACCATGAGTCTTAACCATTAAAACTCTATTTTTCACATAGCAAGCAGTGTTGACTGCCTCTACCCAGAAGGTAATGGGTAGTTTAAAGTCAGACAACATGGTTCTTGCAGCTTCAATAAGTGTCATGTTTCTCTTTTCAGTAACACCATTTTACTGAGGAGTCCTAAGAGTACTGTATTGTCATGTAATACCTTTTTAATCACAAAATGTGTAAAGGCGTTGGTTCTTGAATTCAGTTCCTTGATAACATCTTATGATCTTGACCGTGGGGCTCCTAGTAGAATATGCTCTCGAGGAATGACCACCCCAGGCTTGAAAATAATACATTCATGCTTAATGACAAGCATGTCATGTCTCTGATCGCAAAGTTAGGATACACTCAGTAAATTGTACCGAACCTCTTTAACAAAGTTTACATTTTCAATACTAAGCTTACCATTTATGACCCTGCATCTTCTAATAATGTGACCTCCTACATCTCCTCCAGAAGCAACTGGCCCTCTATCAATTTTCTCAAAGTTTTAAAGCAAAGAGACATTGTCTGTCATATGCCTAGAACAACCACTGTCAATGATCCATACATTCCTCTTGGTCTTTAGTTGTTCCTGCACAACAAGGAGAAAGTTAGTTACAGTTAAAACCCAAGTATTTAGTTGTTCCTGCACAACAAGGAGAAAGTTAGTTACATTTAAAACCTAAGTCTCATTGGTCTTGTGCTTATCAAAATGAACTGAAGACAAAGCAACAATAATTGATCCTAAGTTAAGACTTTGAGGATCATTTGTTGTTGTTGATGAAGAACTTCCAGTCATTTGTTCTTCCTTCATCTTCCACACTATCTTTGAAAGATTAGACTTGGGATTCAATACTTTGAAAGTTTTGAAGACTGACCCTTTGAAAGATCTTGCTTTCACTTCAGCAAGCTACAGTACTTCAGAAACATTCCTTTCTTCCAAGACCAATTTATCTTCTGAAGGCAAGTTTTCACTTGTCTTCATTTCCATTTTGGAGCTTCTAAAAGGAAGAGATTTTACTTTTGAAGCTTTCTTTTTCTTTTTCTTCTCAGAAATCTTCCTCTTGGTTATGTGGATAGTACTCTTAGGATTGTAGATATAATCCTTAGCAAGATGAGAAGTACTGCCACATATAATGCAATCAACTAGCTTTCTTCCAAGAGACTTTTTATGAATAGAAGGCTGAGCTTTATCACTTCCCATCTTTATCTTCATCTTTTTAGATGTTGCAACAAACTTCCTAGGGTGAGTCTTGTTATTGGTGGTGGATGGTTCAGGATGTGTAACAGTGGCACACAACTGATCAGCCTTCATTCCTCCACAGAGATGAGTTGGACATGAACTTGAACTCTTGGTACTAGAGTTCAGAGTTGAGTCCTCAGTCTTCACCATTTCAAACCTTGCAAAAATAAAGACTTGTTTCAGCTTGGAGTTAAAGGTGACCTTGATCTCTTGAGCCTTCTTTGATTTTCTTTTGATTTCTCTGATCAAGTTCTTACTCTTAGACTTTGTCATCCCTGGTTTCTTCCTCTCCTCGGGAGAATAGTGACCCTTGTTAGGATGATCTTTTTCACTCATCTCAGATCTATCCTTCACTATCTCCTCTTTATCCTTGTATTCAATAGGGTCTATGAAAGGAAGTTCATCTTGACAAGTTCCACACCTGGAGATCTTACAGACAATACAGTGTGTAGAGGAGCTATCTCACTAGATCCCAGTCCTTGCTTGTTCTGATAACACACTTTTACATACAAGGATGATATTTTATGTTCTTGAAGGTCTCTTCTTTAAGAACACATTTCTCTACCCTGGCTTTCTTGATCATAAGTTAATCTTAACACTTAGTTAACTTAGTGATGAGATCTTTGATAAGAGTCTTGTAGTTTATATGTTCATGCTTAAGAGTGAAATAGTTTTCTCTAAATATTCTATTCTAAGTTTGTAATCATTTCCAGCTCTTTTGAAATCAGCTTTTAATATTTTTAAGGACTCAAGATCAGATCTCATCTCTAAGTTATAGGACCTATATCTATTAACTTTAGCAATACACATAGGGGTAAAAAGATGTTCCAATACCTTGGTTTTTTCATGATTAGCCATCAGTGCTTGTTTTGAAGATGCATCTTCAACCTAGGAACTCTAATCAAAGCCTCCTTCTTTAACAGCAACTGCAGCATGCTGCTTGGGCTTCTCAGTGTGTGGAGCTCCCTCAGTGTAGTTTGGTATGAGTTGTGCTTGGCACCATTTGTCCTTGCTGCCTTGCACTCCCTAGCAAAGTGTCTCATCTGGTTACAGTTGTAACACTTCACTTTGTTTTTATTCAGCCCAAACTTTCTACTGGATACATTGCTAGAAAACTTTCTCATTGTCCTCTTATAGAATTTCTTAGCTATATGAGTGAGAAGAGCCATTTGTTAGACATCTCCATGTACTGCAGGTCATCTGGATGGATACATTCCAAATCTTCAAGGGTGAAGAGAAAGTTTCCTGTGCTTTCATCAATAGACACAAAGGCTTGTGATGAGCTTATCTCTTGGAATGTGCTTCTTTGGATGTAACTCTCCCTTGGTGTCTCCAGGAAGGTGATGAAAGAACTCTTTTATGAGTTGTCAGAGTAGTAGATGAGATGTGTTGTGGTCCTCTGCAATCCCTTTCAACCACATGAAGGGCTGAAATCTACTGATTGTTGGTTCTCTGTAATCCCTTTCAACCACATGAAAGGCTGAACTCTACTGATTGTTAGAGTTAGCAGATGAATTTTGCATATTCATCTCCATCTGATAGCCACTAAGAATACCATACAACTCAGTGAGAGTGAGTGTCTTGAGATTTTCAGTTCTCTTGATGACCATGCAATATTATGTCCATTGTCTGGGAAGAGAGGACATGAATTTCCTCAAAATGTCCCTGTTGTTAAGAGTTACTCCAACATCATTAGAGTATCCACAATCTTAACATACCTAAAGTATTGTTGAATCATGGTTTCACCTGTCTTGAAGGTGAAATTTTCAAACTGCTGCTTCAAGAGTTCCTTTTTACTCTTGTTTGCTTCAATGGAGCCCTAATACATGAGCTTTAGTGCATCACATAGTTGTTTAGCAATCTTGTACTTCTTGAAGCCTTTTTATATGGAATTTGGAATAGAAGTTTAGAGGGCGGTCATGGCTTTTTGATCTACATTTATTTTCTTCCGATCTTCTTCAGTGTACTCAGCCACTTCCTTTGGTATCATGCCATCTCCAGCAGCATCTGAAGAAGTGCATGGTACATGAGGTTCAGAGACAATAGATCCTTACATCCTGCTGTCTTGAGACTTAATGAAGCATTCTATCATTTGGCACCAAGTATCAAAATCATCAGGAGTGATCAGTGGATACTTTGTCATGGTATCGGTTTTCATATCAGCCTTTGTGATAGCTGCCATTTGAGATGTTAAGTGATTTGTGAAACTGAGAGGATTTTAGGTGGTGAGATCTTACAATCAAGAGCCTGAAATGCTCTGATACCAATTCTAGAACCGGTTAAAGGAGGTCAATACAATCAGTCTCACAATGGGTAGAGTGTTAGAACATTTAACAGATTAAATAGGGAACCGGGTTGATATGAAAGATATTAATAACACAAGTAAGTAATGAGACAGAACAAAAGAACAACGAACAAGATAAGTATGATTTTCAAGAATGTTGTATATTGTTCTCAAGTTCTATTACAAGTGTATTACAAAGCATAAGATAAAATAAAAGGACCTAATATACTTTATATTACATCCTATAGCCGGCTATACTTTGAAAGCCAGCTGAAAACACTAATCTAGATAACAAGCTCAATGTACAATCAAAGGGAAGATTGTCTTTTGACTTTTGACTATGACATGACATAGTTCACATCCTAATATATTATAAAAAGAATAAAATATACAAAGTAGAAAGTTACAGACCTTAAAGCTTAATCTACAATTGCAAAAACATGAACTGTTTCACCAACTTATACAATTGGTGTCTTCAGAGTTGCAGCGAAAAGTGGATCAGTTTTATGTAAAAGTTGATCAGAGAAAGCATGTCTTCTCTGTTTTTGGAAGAAATCAGTCTTCACTTTATTGGCTTCGGAAGACTTTGTCTTTGAAGCTTCAGAAGACTTTATCTTTGGCTTCGAAATATTTGGTCTTTGGCTTCGGAAGATTTTAGACTTAGAATATTTTTCTATAAAGAGTGTAAAACCTTACACCTTTTAATATACTTTTCGAAGTAACTTCTACCTTGTACATTAGTGTATGCATGCTGGAAGCTCTTTGTTTGCTTTGGTTGCATCGGCCTTTCTAATATAACCTTACACCTTTTAAAAACTATAACAAAAGAAATTTTTAAAAATATCCAAAAAATTAAAATTCTTTTTGTTATTTTTAAAGCGTTAAACGTTTTTTTTTCGGGACTTGTTAGTGTATATTAGGATTTTTTATGCATGTTGTTTTTACATTATTTTTATAATAACATATATCTAATTATTGTAAAAAAAAGAGAAGTTTGGATATTCAAATCGCTATCTGTATCCATCCAAAATTTTGAATATCTGGATTTCAGATATCGAATACTGAGAGTGATTTCTACCATCCGAAAACTTTAAACATCAAACTTTAAACATCTAACATGAAAGTGGCGACGAGAATAAAGCGGCATAAAAATATTTTTGAATCATTGTAGGCATGTAAAATGCTTAAATGCCCCTCATGTGAGGGGCACATGCGCGACATAAAAATATTTTTGAATCATTGTAGGTATGTAAAATACTTAAATGACCCTCATGTGATGGGCACATGCATGACTTAACCGTAAATTTTAACAAATGTTAATGTAAAGGATAATATGTTTGCAAACTTTATATAAAAAGGACATACTGTGTATTATTAAAATTAAAGAACACACGGTGTAATTTCATGTATTAATAAATTACATAATTTATAATTTACTCTTTGATTTACTAGAGTAGATTTAAAAACCTTTCTTAACAAAATTTTTTTGAACGACACATGTGTGACTCTGATTCGGAGATTAGGTGTTATCTTAATTGGACTCACCTATTTATTTCCCAACCAGGATCACACCTCCAACCCCAACAGAAGGAAATCAATTGCTGAGAAAACCCCATGCCTTAACTCTGACACAATATTTACACGTTATAAATAAGCTTACATTAACTAGTTGGGCTAAGAATCATTTGTAAATTCCTTATAAATGCATAATGGTTTTAATCATCAATAGACATTGATATTTACGAATGAAAATGCTATTTGAGACATCAAACTTATAGGACTGTACATTTGGTTGTTTCGGTTTGAGTGATTCTTTTTGTTAATGCATCCTAATCTTTATTGTTTTCATACACACTTTTTGGTGAGTTAGTTCTCTCAAATACAACACAAGAAAGACATGTCTAATAACATACATGGTATATAATAGACTATTTTATTTTTTAGTGTTTAAAAATGAATTTAAGAATAAATATAAATGAATTAACTAAGATCATTGTTCTTATAAAATTCTTTGGAACAGAAGAATAATAAAACACCAAAGATGACAAAAAAAGTTATTGCTCATACCCTGAACTAATAACTTGTTCTTCTGAATTTCACTTCATCGATCCAACTTTAGGTAAATACTTTAAGATAAGATAGGAGATAACCTAGAAAGTTCCTAAATGCATGGGTTGTGAGAAGTGAGATGTTGGGGGCAACTTGGGTATGATGCACGCAACCTTACATTGCGACCTTACGTTTCTCCAAGAGGCTTTTTCTACAATTCAAACTCATGACATCCAAATAACATGACAACAAATTTACCGTTGCTTCAAACTTCACGCCAACCCTAAAGTATGCGCCTGAAATAACCACTTCACTAGTCACCCAACTACTTTCAGTCTTCAACACTGAACTACCCTTTAAATATATTTCAAATTGTATTAACATTGTATAAAATTAGTGAAGCAACATATAGCAGATATAGTATCAAAATCTAGAATCTACCTCTAGCATGTTAAATTGTTTAACCAAAAACTTCAAAGATCATCAAAGTTGATCATCAGCTCACTGTTCCAGTATACTTCTGCAGACTCCTCAATATGATCCCTTGAGACCCTATCAAAATCTGCTAATGAAGCCCCCAAATCTGCACCTAAAATCTCAGATTTGCAGACTCTTTTATAGGTTTCATATCCTGCAGCCATCAGTCCTTCCACCGCCAGTTCCCTGAGCTCGTCTCCAGAACCAACGGAATCAAGAAACCATTTTGAAAGTCCATTTTTCCAAAACACAACAATTGCACAATTCTTGTCAACCAACTGGACATCAAAAATATCATCTTCTGACAACACATCATGGGACTTGCAAAGCATGGTTTTCAGTTTTCCAGCAGATATGCCGCGTTTGAAACCCCACAAGAAAACCATATTCTTGATGCTAATTTTCTTTGGATTATGATTCCATACACTGATGTCATCAGCTTCTTGTAAGCCGTTGGAACCCAAATCGAACAAATTTGAGTACGGTTTAAGTAAAGGACCATCAGGGGTGATATGTTGGGTTTCTGGAGTGAGTTTTAAGATATAGCATAACCGAGCAAATAACTCGCTAATTCTCACAACGTTATGCCCGTGATGCTTGCATTCTTCCATGCTAGCTGTTCAAACATGGAAGTAGTTAGATAATATCAAACATGGAAAGCAAGATGGAGGGTTCTAAATGGGTTAGGGCTGAAAAGGTTTTAGGATGATAAAACTTCTTTTGAAGTTTAATCTAGACTCCATTATTGAATTCTTTTTGTAAATAATAATATTTTCTTTTAACAATTTTTGTAATCAATCATCTAACCTAGGATTTATAGATTCAAATTGAAGTTTTAGGATCACAAAATTTCATTTACAGTTTAGTCTGCACAAAAGCGAAAAGTCATCTACTATGCTTAGATAATCCATTTCGTTACAAGAATATATCAACAAATTACTTATTTGAAGTTGAGATCAAACAAGTACTTCTATTTCTAGATTATAATCAAGAATTAACATACTTAATGCTCAAAGGTCAAATATAGAAATTTTTTGGGACTGAAGAAATCAGAGAGACCGTTGCTAATACATATTATATATAATACTAATTTTCAACTTGGTTATGCATCATTAGTTGTACTCCATGCTTTATAGGTTGCACTTTTGTATTTTCTTTATTATTTTTTCTTTTAAAATTTAACACTAATATTTTTTATCTTTCATATTTAACACTAATATTTTTTTTTTACTTTCAACTTTGATCTCATATACTTTTCATCTATTACAAATTTTTCGTTTTTACGTTTCAATCTATAATCTTCGAGTTAACATGCCGCAACATGTGTATGTGGTTCAATGTTTTTATCTCATTTTTTCTGTTTATCGATCGCTTCGTGTTTTACGTTTCGGTCTAATTTTTGCACGTTAACAGCCCGCAACGGGCGTCCATGGTACAACGTTTTTACACCAACGTATTCTTTTCATTATTATTTCTTTTGTTTTGTGGCTTTTTCAATGTTGGTAATAGCTAGCGATGGTGTGAAATTAATGTTGCTCAGCACGGTTTTACGCCCGTACCGCGACGCGGTGGGACATAAGACTAGTTATTTGAAATTAGCAAGCTTAACTGACCTTTTTGGGGTATCTCTATTTCTACAGGAGCAAAGAACTTTCTTTTCAAGTAGGACATAGCTGCAGGTATGTTAGTGTATTTATTAAGAGGGCCCACCTCCTTCATTAGATGATTGATGTCGCGAATATCATGAAAGACCGAATGCAACGAGCTTCTGAATTCATCCATTGTAGGCGGGAGTGGAGATAGGAACTTGGAATGAATAAATGTAAAATCTACATGAACCAAGATAAATAATTGCATTGATTCAGGTATAAGATGTGAAACAATGGAATAAAGATATGACAGTAAAAGGTTAATATAAAGGCAGACCGTTAAGAGAGTTGTGAACAACAACAGGTTTCTGAGAAGTGGCAATCAAATCGATCACCTCTCGAAAGCCACGAATACGCTTGCTTTGTTCCTCTTCCATGTCTCTAAGCTCTTTCTGCAATTTGGATGAAAATCAAAATTTTACTGACAATCGAAAATCAAAAGTGGGGTGGAAAATGAATGAGTCAAATTGAGTAAAGGGTCAAACAGGCTGGGAAGGTTTTTATCCACAAACACTTTTTTTCCATATTTAACATTTTTATAAATATAAATAAATAGTCCATTAAAAATGATTACAAAAACTTAAGTATCAAAGTAGCATCTACACGTTTAACTACCATAATTTAGAAGGCCTATGTATTAAAAATGCACTCTAGGCCCCTGTCAACCCATTTGAACTGTTTGGTGTATTCTCCTTTCAGCAAAAAGAAATTATTTAACCTGTTTTAGATAATACGTGACCTAATTAACCCATTAAACGTGTTGAAATTGCAACCTTTAATTAATAACGGCTGGCGTATTAATACCTCTAAAAGATCCCTATCTTCTTTTGAACTTGTCAAAACAACCCGAACAGATTGGGTTCCTCCTCCTTTTGCTGGGACTGTCAAAGGTACAACATTTTCATAAAGAAAGTTCACCATCTGCAGGGTGCTCAGTGTTATTAAACTTCAAAAGTATAAAAATAAATTCTATCATTTAATAAAACGTAATTGTTTCATTAACAGGAACTGACCTCAAAAACAAGCTGCACTTGACGTTCACTGCAAACATCTATGTTCAAAGATGGTCTAGATCCATATTTGTCACCACCTAATATAAGTTTCCTAAGGGAATTAACTAAAGCATCTGCAGACAACAAGAAATAATCAATAAAAACGTAAATGAAGTCAAAATAAAGACAATAAAGATACTGTGATTTTGTTCACCATCAGTTTTCATGTCTGAACGTTTACAAGCATTTATCCAGTGCGTAACTCGAGACTTAATTCTTTCTACAAACACGTTATCCGCCACTGAACGCGACGAAGAAGATTTTGCCACGTAAGCACTTGAAACTGAATTTCCTATTCGATGTTTCGCCGCTAATTCTTGTGCTCTGGACAAGTATGATATACCTTAAAACGTAGAGTAAAATAAGAAAACTGAACCACTTTAAACATCTTGACGAAAAAGAATTCCCATAATTACCATCATATATGCAGACATTAAAGTCGAAATCTTCTCGAGCCATAGAAGCTAAATAAGATGGCTGACATGAAAAACTATAGCAAGGTGTCCCTATTTTCAGTTCATCCCTCTGGAACAAATGGAAGTTGAACCTACATAAGTGAGAAGCAAAATTCATCACCAATTCACTGCTATAAATAGCATAATGCATTAGTATTATTATTCAACAAATGGCTTGTCCAGGCTGGCACGTCCCGAAGGGAAGCTCATACCTCAGTCCTTGAGACAACCCTCACTAAACTCACCCTAGTAGAGAAAACAACTAGCCCGACCTATATTTTTTTTTCTTAATTGCAGGTGGGACTTAATATGTATGTAATTATAAGCATCAACTTATACTATGGCATCAATCATCCCAGCGTAACATTCAAATGCTTCAAACATCAACAAACACTATGATACCCTAAAAACAGCAAACTAGAATAAATCAAACTCAAGTAAACACAGCAATCCAACCACCAGGCTAACAAATCCAAACAACCAATTCAACAAACATAAAACAAGTGAGGGAGACATACGGGTGAGCAGTAAGCTTGTTAGAAGCCCTAACAGAAAAAGGGCAAATGGCGAACTGAAGAATCTGAAACTTGTGAGCGGCGTATTTGGCTTTGAGGTATGCAGTTTCAGGGGTGTCGAAGGGAAGGATCCGGTGCCAGGGGGAGGAGTAGGAGCCGGTGGTCCGCAGTGAAAGAGCCACGAAGTCTGAGGTGGAAATGTGGTGGTTGATTTCATGGAGTGTGTCTTTGAAGTTGGAGTTGGTGACCTGTTTGATGGGCCACTGGGGTCGCCGGTGACCACCAGGGGTTGGGGTTGGGGTTTGGGTTTGGGTGAAGGAGGAGGGGTTAGATGATCGAGTGCAGAGGAAGCGCCTCCGCAGCAGCATCGGAAATGGTGGCATCACAGGAACATCTCTCAAACAGGTTTATAGTTGAATGTATACTCTGATATGTATATTTTTTGGAAAATTAAATTTTAATAATTTAAATTATGATATATCGATCGATATCAAGTCATGCTATCAATTTAACCGATAACTTTTATTACTATTGTCAAAGGCATTAGCATAAATGTAATTGATTTATATTTGATTTTCATTTAGTTCATTATATATTTTACTATTTCATTTACAATTAACATCATAAGTAAAATTGAGTGAAAATTAAAGGTAGATTAATGAATGATTATAGTAATAGGATTGCCTTTGGTAAATAAAAATAAAAGTTAGAATTATTATCGGTGAAACTGATGGTACTTATTAACCAATATATATTATCAATTATTAAAATCTAATTTGTCTATTTTTTAAATCCGGTTAATAAAATGTTAAATTTCTAATGTCACTGCTTACTATAGTTATTACGAATAATATAACAAACTTATGTCAATTACTATCGTAAAGTCCGAGTATTTCAAAGTTTCATAGGTTCTACAATTGCAAAAAAGTTTTCAAATCAACTTTTTACCCACCAATTGTTCTTTCATCATCTTGGGAGTTCAACACAAAAGAATTTTTTGACGATGAAGAAGCTTCGATTACACAATTCCAAACCACCGGGCTTCTGCCATTGCCACTGTGATCGTCGATGACTATTTTGCTTCAAAGGTAATTGGCAACGAGAAATAGTATGACAGAGAGAGATGTAACGCCCCGAAATATTGAAGCAATCAACTTAGTTGGATCCATGGGTTAAGGGATAGATGGGCTTAAGAGCCTATTACCAACCTTAAACAACCCTAATCAGACATCATAACCCACACTTGCAACCCAAGTAACAAAAATTCTAGAGAGAGAATAGAGAGAGAAAATGAGAGAAGGTCAAAGGTTTGAAGCTTGGTGGATTGAGTGTTGAAGATCTGAGTATTGGGGTATCAAACAACAAAGAAATAGAAAGGAATTCGAGTAAGAATCGTCCTCCAAACATCCTTTTTAGATCAGATCTATAAACTAGGGTTTTGGGTTGGAAAAGTTGCAAAAATCACATAAAAGTCACATTTTTTGCGTATGAAATCTTGTAAAATGCTTAGATATAGTTTTATGGTTGAAAAACAAAGGTTTTGAACGTAAAAAATTAAGATTTTATGTTAAAAACAGATTGTTTCGTCATTTTTATATGTTTAGCAAAACTGTGAGTCCGATCAGCGAAACTAGTAGTTCTCCCAGCGAAACTATAGTGCTTAAGTTGACTAGTAGATCTTACGAACCTAGGAAATTCCAACAAAAGTTGCGCACAACTGGCAGTGAAACTGCAGTGCGAAACTGGCAGCAAAATTGCCAGGCGAAACTGGTAGTGAAACTGCTAGCAAAATTAATAGCGAATCTGACAGCGAAACTACAAGCGAAATTGCTGGCGAAACTGTGTAGAGAATGACCTATTTGTGTGTTAACTATTATGCAGACAGTGTGACATGATCATAGGCTAGGTAACTTAGGTGCAAGGTTACTTATTGATCAGGTGAGTTCTAGATCCCCTTATTTACAAGTTTTTCTATGTTTTGGGGCTGTTATGCATAGTAAATCCAAGATTTTTAAGGCATAGTTTTCAAGAGGTTTTAACAAGAAAATAAATTTTCCTATAACAAAATATGCTATATAAAGTCCTTTAAATAAAAATTTGACCTGGCAGTACGACCCCAGCCAGGGGCGTTGCTCCTTGGACCCCACTAGGGGCTGCTGCCCCTAGAACCCTGCTATCAGAAGATGCTGCCCCCAAACCCTCGCCGTCCCGCGGAGGGCCGGTTATATGGTTTATTTGCCATTGTTGATGAAATGTGAATGTATAGACTAAGAGCTATTTCCTATCATGTATAAGTATATGTATAACTAAAGATGTAAGTGGAACTTAAAGAAATGTTATTGGGCCCCATAACGTGTACCTTTGTAAAGTAAAGCCTAAACAAATGAAAAGGAGGGTTGCATTTGTTGTGCCCTCATAACAGTAAGGCCTGGATTGGTATGTCAGGAAAGTAAAGGCTCGAACAGGCAAGTCCAAAAGGCCTGAATTGGCATGACAATAATGGCCTGTTTGGGTACGACAGTAAGGCCTGGATTGGCATGTAGGTAAAGTCCTGTGTTTATCATAGGCACCGATAGTAACTGGGAATTGACGGGTAAAAAAGAGCAATAGTTAATAATTAAGCAAAAGTCTTAATGACAAAGCATTGATAAAGCGATAATATGTGTATATTAATGTTTTATTAGGTGATGATTACTTTTGAATGATAAAGCTAATATATCTTACTAAAAAGTTATTTAATGAAGTAAACCTAGAATTCACTCAGTGAAGCTGACTTTTGTATGCATATTAGTTAACAGGTGAGTTGTTGGACTTGAGTGAATATGGGCATGGATTCTAGAAGCTACTTGGCATCTGAAGGCTTTCATCCCTGATTAAAAAGATTATTAAGAAGACTTTTAAAGACTATTTGATGTTTTAAAGACAATGTTAATATTTATTTTAATTATGTCATAATGGATTGAAACTTAATATACTTTTCCGCTGCAATGTTTATCTAATGAATGTCTTAAATCTATGTTCTTGCTATGAATGACCAACTATGAGGTTTCCTGAGATCAGGGCCTTAAAAGAGAATAGGGGAGATATCTTGCTCCAAATGTAATTGGCAAGCCCTGTTCATCACTAATAACTAGTTGAATCCCCTCTGCACGTCGCACTGGAATCTAGAATCAATATTAGTGGTGATCTTATGTTTGCCGACACCAACAGTTTTGTTCTATGATCCAAACATAGTTTGTATAAATATTAAAGCTACATAATCCAAATACATCAATGATGCTTTATCAAAGCCAACAACAAAATGACCAAGAGGCACACCATCAACTCATATTATATCTTTCATAAGAACTTGATTACTTCTAAGTTTCAGTAACATTATAACTAATTATCAGGAAAAAATTAAATAATTAAAAGTGTACTTTTAAGTTCTTAAAAAATTATTCTTAAATGGGTTACTAGATTTTAATAATCTCAACTTTCATTTATTGGCCAAGATTCATCCCAACTTAGGAAATGTTTACAACCACTTCTAACTTTAAACTTATTTTTCTCCAATGATCTCTTACTAACTGAGAGTTAATCGTCGTTAGTTTTTTTGATGAAACGAGGCCAACTTTGAGCCATTTTACAACTCCAGCATCGTCTAATCTCAATTAGGTCCGTTTTTCATTATCTAACCTCAATCATCACCTGAAAGCTACCTCCAACGAGTACGGTGGTTCAAATCAGGAGGTGGAGATTGACGGTTTTAGGGTGCGAAAGTTTCAAATTAACAGTCCTGATGATATATTTTAACTTTCTGTTTAGTATTTTGGTCACAAAAATAGTCCACGTGTAACACCCAGATATTTTTCTTGAAGCTGACAAGGGAAGAAAAACAAATAAAGTCCAAAGTCAGGGGACCAAACTCGCCAACGCGAGAAAATTAGGTAAATGGGGATATTTGAAGGGAGAGGGCAGCCCTTACCCTCTCCCCACACCCATATTTTCAGCTATAGAGAGAAAGAAGAGAGAAAAGAGAGAAGAGAAGAGAAAAGGGTTGGCTCGAGTGGATTCAAGAGAGCAAAATCGTCGTGTAGCGGGTCTAAATGAAGCTCTTCTTCTTGCTGTAGTTTGTGTGAGTTCTAGGACCCTTATTTTACTCGTTTTCAACTGATTTGGGGCTGGAACACATAGTAAACCTGTTTTCGTATGTGTGTGTGTTTGACCCATTTGGGTATGAATGCGTGTGATGCGTTTGGAGTTTGTTTCCGGGCTTATGTGTGCTTGAATGGTGTTATAATACAGTATACATTACTAAGGTTTAGGATGGTTGATTTGGGCTTAGAATGAGTTTGGATGAGTTTGGAGGTCGAAAATGGAAGATTGGGTTCGGGATGAACTGTATTCTACATCCGTTAGGGCTAGGCGACCGACTGGAGGCCATACGTCTGAATGGGGTGCGATTGAGGTTCAGTCGCACGATTGAGGTTCAATCGCCCGACTGGAGGGCCAGTCGCATGGGGAGTCATGCGACTGAGGGTCCATTCACATAAGTGCTCATTTGCATAGTGTCCATCCACATGAGGTCCATTCACATAGGTGCTCATTCGCATAGTGTTCATCCGCATGAGTTTCATTCACACGATTGGGTGTTCATCCGCATTGGTGTTCATTCGTATTGGTCCATTCGCATGATGTCAGTCGCATGGAGGTCATGCGACTGAAGGGTGCCCATACGCCCAAATAGGGTTGTTGTACCCGAGAAGAAGCATAGTTTAATTACTGCCTTTCGGGGGAAAGTGCAGAGGTAAGTTTTGATGTGGAAGTTCCTGTAAGCACATATAAGATGGCTGTTGAGGCCCTAGAAGTATGTTGGGCATGATGATGATGTTGCATGTTTATGCACGATGTATGTTATATATGTATGATGGTGCCTTGTATGGTGATGACTTGGAATGTTATGTTTATGATTACATTCCTGTTATGTATGATTGTTTTCCGTGGCTTTACGTTGAATGTTTATGAATAAATGAAAAGTATTATGTAACGCAATGTGGAAGATAACGTAAAGAGGAACGAAATGAAAGAATGCATGCATTAACGAACGGATGAATGAAAGTAAGAAAGGCTTGCAAGCAAAGGTATGGAGGTTCACACCTAATGAAGGGTGTTAGCTCAACTGTGTGCGGGTTAGCTACCCCAGAAGGATGCACACTGGGGTCCAATCCTTGTGATTGACAATATGTATGGGATCCTTGTCGCTTGCCCTAGGTACTGGAGTCAGCTTCGTGCATAATGTTCGAGGTCTATAAAAGACCTCAGGCCCAGTAACCAGCTTCGTGCACAATGTTCGGGGTATAGCACATAGCATTGATCCGGAATGAAAGAGAAAAGATAAGTGGTGAATGTACTTGCCCTAGGTACTAGACTCAGCTTCGTGCACAATGTTTGAGGTCTATGAAAGATCTCAGGCCCAGTAACCAGCTTCGTGTATAATGTTCGGGGTATTGTACATGTCATCGAAAGTAATGATGTAACACCCGGTTATTTATCTATTTTGAAACCGATGAAGGAAGGAAAGAAATAAAGTCCGAAGTCGAGGGACCAAACTCGCCAACAAAAGAAAGACGGGTGAGTGGGGGTATATAAAGGGAGAGGGCAGCCCTTACCCTCTCCCCTACACTCTTATTTTCAGCCAAACAAAAGAAGAGAAGAGAGAAAGGAAGAAAAGAGGAAGAAAAGTTGGTTCGGGTTGGTTCGAGTGGGCAAAAGTATCGAGAAGCGAGTCAAATCGAAGCTCTTCCTGTTGTGATAGTTTGTGTGAGTTCTAGGACCCCTATTTTACTTGTTTTCAACTGATTTGGGGCTGGAACACATAGTAAACCCGTTTTTGTATGTGTGTGTGTTTGACCCATTTGGGTGTGATTGTGTTTGATGCGTTTGGAGTATGTCCTTCGGCTTGTGTATGCTTGAATGGTGTTATAGTATGCATTCCTAAGGTTTAGGATGGTTGATTTGGGGTTAGAATGGGTTTGGATGAGCTTGGAGGTTGAAAATGGCAGATTGGGTTCAGGAAGACTGCATTCTGCATCAGTTAGGGCTGGGCGACCGACTGGGGGCCATACGGCCGACTGGAGGGCGATTGGGGTTCAGTCGCACGATTGAGGTTCAGTCGCACAACTGGGGGTCCAGTCGCATGGGAAGTCATGCGACTGAGAGTCCAGCCGCATATGTGCTCATTCGCATGAGGTCAATTCGCATGAGGTCCATTCGCATAGTGTTCATTCGCACGATTGAGAGTCCATTCGCACGATTGGGTGTTCATCCGCATTGGTGTTCATTCGCATAGGTCCAATCGCATGATGTTCAGTCGCACGGAGGCCATGCGACTGAAGGGTGCCCATACGCCCAAATAGGGCTGTTGTACCCGAGGAGGAACATAGTTAAAGTACTGACTTTCGGGGGAAAGTGCAGATGTAAGTTTTGACGTGGAAGTTCCCGTAAGTACACATAAGATGACCGTGGGGATCTTAAAAGTTATGTAGGACATGATAATGATGATGTTGCAGGTTTATTCATGATGTATGCTATGTATGTATGATGAGGCCTTGTATAGTAATTCTATAGTGTATGTTGATGTTCCTTATTATGATGTATGTTTATCTTTCCCGTGGCTTTACGTGTTAAGTTAATGAATGAAACGAAAGTATTATGTAACGTAAAGTGAAAGATAATGAAAGAGGAACATGATGAATGAATGCATGCATCAATGAATGATGAAAGTAATGAAAGTCTTGCGAGCATTGGATATCGGGACATGCCAATTAAGGTGTTAGCCCAACGGTGTGTGGGTTCGCTACCCCGGGAGGATGCACATCGGGGTCTTTCTTTGTGATCGACCATTATTATAGAACCTCTACCGCTTATCCCTAATACTGCGGCACCACATTTAGCTGTCTCTTCATAGACTTCGGCCCAGTAGCTAAATAGTTCGGGGTGTAGCATATGGTATTGGTACGGAAGATATCTGGTACGCAAGAAAGGATGTAAAGATGAATGAACGAATAGCGAAGATAATAATGATATTATCTACGTGTACATATGTTGTGTGATTGTATGAAAGTAAAGAACAGGTTTTAATGAGAGTAAAGTATGTTTTAATATAAAACTAGAACTCACTCAGCAACGCTGACTTTTTATGTGTTTCCAGTTGGTAGGTAAGGTTGCTAAGGATGGCACGAGGCGGCTACTCAGCTCTTTTTGGATGGAATTCTTTTGTTTAACGCTTTTGTATTGTAATGCGAACAAACGATGTTTTGTAATGAATGTTGTATTACTTTGCAAAAGTGTTTATTAAAGGAAATGAAATGTTTTATTTAAAAGTTTCCGCTGCATGACTTTATTAAGTTAATGCAATTATATGTTTTAGGTGCGATGATTAACCAGCTGTAAGCGTCCCGGGAACGGGGCCTTACAAGTTGGTATCAGAGCCAAAGTTTAAGTGAAATGGGTAAATTTCAAAATAAACCTTAACTTAAACTGAAAATGGGGCGGAAAGGGAAGGGATGCCAATCTGAGTAGCTGCGTGCCATTAGGTATTTTCTTAATGTTAACCGGTATTATGTGCGCATGTTATGTGGTTTATGTGTTGCTGATAGATTTAGATACTGATGTAGTCAGGACAGGTAATGCTCGGGGTACGAAGAGTAAAGTAAGTGGCTAATCACAACTGGCCACTATAATTAGGGACTTACTATACTTGACATAAACTGAGCTATTCCCTTGAATGACCGTGTTGGTGTTTGAATCTTTCAGTGTGTGATAGAGGATGGTCGGTGGTAGATCATCCAAAGCCTCGCGTGGTGGACTTGGTGCTGCATCGCGGCCCAAAAGAGGCAGACCTAGAGTTGAGAAGGTGGTTCCTGAGGAACCCGAGACCCCTCATCAGGAGGGTGGTGATAAGAGTGCAAATTTGAGGGCCTCGGTGAAAGAGGCGGTGGTTGAAGAAGTGCACCAGGTCATGCAGACAATTTTACCATTTGTGGTGACCGAAGTGATTAAAGCAGTACGGGAAGGGGAAAGGCAAGAGAGGAACCAGTCTTTGGGGGGTCGGGAGCAACCGGAGACTGAGACGATTCCCTCCGATAATGAGGAGGAAGAGGAGGAGCCTGTGCAGGAGTCAGCATGAGGCTGTAACTATGCGGCATTTCAAAGGTGCAAGCCCCCTACTTTTGATGATAATGGCACTGCTACTGCTGCTCACCGTTGGGTGAGAGAAATGGAAGTTGTTCTGAATATCAGCGAGTACCGGGAGGACCAAAGGATGAAGTTTGCTGCCCATTATTTTGTGGACTCGGCTTTATGCTGGTGGGACAATATAATCCAGGCCGAGGGTAGCAGGGTAATCGGGAGGATGAGATGGTCTGAATTGAAAAAGTTGGTGATTGAGGAGTTTTGTCCTCACCGAGAAATGGATAAAGTTGAAAGGGAGTTCCTGTAGCTGGAGGCGGGAACTATGACACACCAACAGTACACCACAAAGTTCAATGAGATGGCCCGTCTCGTGCCAGATCAGGTGACGCCTCTGTCTCAGAAGATCAAGAGGTATATTCAGGGCTTACCGGTGGATGTTCGCAGGCATATGATCGTCACCCGGCCAAGCACGTTTAGGTCGGTGGTCGATTTGGTAGGGAGGCTATATGACGAGCGGGAGGTGGTGGTGACTGAAGCGAACAATAAGGGTGGTGGTGATCGGAACTAGAACGGGAAAAGGTTTGGTCGGGGTGATGCCTCGACGGGTAACAAAAAGTCACGGGTGGATGACCGCCGTGTGACTACATTAACTGCGGGGTCGAGGAGGTGTGGCAAGTGTGGAAGGGAGCATGCGGGGGAATGTAGGTTGGGATTGAACTTGTGCTTCAAATGTGGGAAGACGGGGCACATCGCAAAGGATTGCCTTACGGGTAAATGTTTTAACTATAGGGAAAGTGGTCATATGAGTAAGGATTGTAAGAAGCCAAGAGCCGAGGGTTCTGGAGTGAAGAAGACGGGAGGTGAATGACCAAGGGCGAGCACCAGGGCATTCACTATGACACAGGAGGAAGCTAGGACGGACCCTGATGTTGTGTCCGGTACGTTTCTGGTGAACCAAAATTTAGCTTCTGTGTTATTTGATTCGGGTGCCAGTAGAAGTTTTATTTCGGCTGCTTTCTGTACTAAGCTGCCGGTTAGTAGTAGACGTGTCGATGTACCCTTTGATGTAGAAACTACCATAGGTAAGTCTACCAGGATTTCTGAGGTGATAGAGAACTGTGATGTGGAATTAGAGGGTCGTAAGTTTCCTGTTAAACCGTTCGTGATGACCTTAGGTGGTTTCGATTTGGTTCTTGGGATGGATTGGTTGGCGGACTTCGAAGCGAATATAGTGTGTCAAAAGAAGATGATTCGTTTGATAGCACCTGACGGGAGTTCTGTAACTGTTTATGGGGATCGGGTCACGACGATTCCGAAAGTAATCTCTATGGCGGTGGCGGGAAAGTGCATGAGGCGCGGGTGTAGTGCTTACTTGGCCTATGTAAAGGATGTGGATGTGCCAACACCACAGCTAGCTGATGTTCCGGTTGTGTGCGACTTTCCAGACGTGTTCCCAGAAGACTTATCAGGAGTGCCACTTGACTGAGAGATCGAGTTTCAGATTGATCTGATACCAGGTGCCCAACCAGTTGCCAAGGCACCGTATCGTTTGGCTCCGACTGAGATGAAAGAGTTGATGGAGCAATTGCAAGAGCTGCTCGATAAGGGTTTTATTAGACCGAGTATCTCTCTTTGGGGTGCTCCGGTCTTATTCGTAAAGAAGAAAGACGGTAGCATGAGGATGTGTATAGACTACCGTGAGCTGAATAAGTTAACGGTGAAGAATTGGCACCCGTTGCCGAGGGTCGATGATTTGTTTGATCAGCTTCAAGGTGCCAGTTGGTTTTCAAGGATCGACCTTCAATCTGGCTACCATCAGCTAAAGGTGAAAGAGCAGGATATTCCTAAAATAGCTTTTCGCACGCGCTACGGTCACTATGAGTTTCTTGTCATGTCTTTTGGTTTGACCAATGCGCCAGCTGCTTTTATGGATCTGATGAACCGGGTGTGCCAACCGTCGGATAAATCAGTGATTATGTTTATTGATGATATCCTGATTTATTCGAAGAGAGAGATAGAGCATGCCGGTCACATTTGAGATGTGTTGGAGACATTGAGAAGGGAGAAGTTGTATGCCAAGTTCTCTAAATGCGCGTTTTGGTTGCGCGAAGTACAATTCTTGGGTCACGTGGTGAATCCAGAGGGGATTATGGTGGATCTAGCAAAGGTGGAAGCGGTGATGCAATGGAAGTCTCCAAAGACGCCATCCGAGATTCGTATTTTCTTGGGTTTGGCGGGCTATTACAGAAGGTTCATTCAAGACTTCTCAAAAATCGTTTCCCCACTAACCAAGTTGACCGGAAAGATGTAAAGTTTGTATGGGGTCAAGCTCAAGAGAAGGCGTTCGAAGAATTGAAGACGAGATTGACCCAAGCTCTTGTGCTGTCGTTACCCGATGGGAGTGAAGATATGGTGGTTTATTCTGGTGCTTCCTACTCGGGGTTGGGGTGTGTGTTAATGTAGAGAAGAAAAGTTATAGCCTACGCATCCCGACAATTGAAAGTTCATGAGGTTAACTATCGTACTCATGATTTGGAGCTAGCAACAATGGTCTTTGCGTTAAAGATTTGGAGGCACTACCTGTATGGGACGAAGTGCACCATTTTCACCTACCATAAGAGCTTGAAGTATTTCTTTGAGCAAAAAGACTTGAACATGAGGCAGAGGAGATGGTTGGAGCTCATAAAAGATTATGATTGTGAGATCCATTACCATCCGGGCAAAGCCAACATGGTGGCGGATGCCCTTAGTCGAAAAGAAAGGCCCGAACCGATTCGGGTGAAGGCGTACCAACTGATCATGACCTCTGATGTGATGAAGCAAGTCAAAGAGTTTCAGGATGAGGCATTCAAGGAAGATCATCTTAACTGTTGGTACACATGTCCCCAGTTCTAGTCTAGTGAGCTACAATGTAATAGAACTTCTTCTTGTAACACATATGTAACGTTGATCATTATAATGAAAATATCTTCTATTTATGTTTACTGGTTGTTTACATGTTACATCTATTCATATCAATTATTAGTACATGCATATTTGACAATGTTATATAGGTTTACAGTTGTTAGACATATGTTTGAATCATCAAAGGTTCAAGAATGTGTTTAACCAAGTAATCTGATTCAATCACACGACTGGACCATGCGAATGGGCCAGTCACATGACTGAACCAGGTGATTGAGTCAATCGTACGATTGAGTCATAAGACTGACCCAGTCGTCCGAATGAACCAATCGTATGACTCAGTCGCACGACTGAGCCAGTCGCTTGGCTCAGTCGTACGAATGATAGCTGTAACCTATAAATACCACTTAATTCGTGGAAAAACATAACACTTCGAATACTTGAAACCCTAGTCGACCCAGAGCGTCCTGTTCGTCCATTCCAAGTTCATAGAACGTCCCAGATCATTCCTAGTCTGTTCTTAACATTTTCTATTCGTTAGGATTGATATTGATTACGTTCTCCCTGATTGGATCGCCAATCAAATAGGATTCCGCACTATTTGATCCGGTATAACGAAGAATCAGTTAGTACTCCGTACGTACACGGTCCTAACAAGTGGTATCAGAGCGTAGGCTCTTGCTTCTTCGTGGATTCAATCAAGTTTTTGGTAAAGTCAACGTTTTTACACGAAAAGATCAATCTTTCTGCTAAAAATCGAGTCTTTACGTTTGCATGTTCTGAAAAATCAATATTTTTCGACTTTCAGCCGTCTAGGGTGTCAAAACTTGCGTTTTAGGTCAAAAGTTGTGAAAAACCTCGTTTTCAGCCGTCTCAGTCGCACGATTATCTCAATCGTACGACTGAAGTCCAGTCACTCAGTTCAATCGTCCGATTGAGTAATTCGCTTGTTCAATCGCCCGATTGAGTCATTCGGTCTGTTCAGTCGCTCAAGTGTCATAATCGTCTGTCTAATCGCCCGTTTGAGTTTTAATCGCACACTGTTAGTGCCAGTCGCCTGCACAGTCGTACGACTAAGTTCAATCGCACGATTGTATCTCAGTCGCTCCCTAGTCGCCCTTTCAGTCGCCTACTCGATAAAATTCATTATGGACTCTGAAAATTTCGCGTTCTCAGCAGGGAAAGACTCAAGGATCCAGAACTTACTGCTTCTGGAGAATGAGATTGGTAACCACAATAAGCCACCTAAGCTTCTGTCTATTGATGAATTCCCGCAGTGGAAGCAGAGGTTTGAGATTCATCTCAATGGTGTGGACACTAATCTTTGGAATGCTATTGAAACTGGTTACACCATGCCAGTTGGTGCTGATGGTTTGCCATTAACATTGAGTGGAATGACTGATGCTCAAATGACTGCTTACAATGCTGAAAAGAAAGCTTACGTGATGCTCACCCAGTCTATTCCTAAAGAGATCTTCCATCAGTATTCTGATCATAAACAAAGCAAGAAATTCTGGAAAGCTCTCGAGAAAAGATATGAAGGTAGCTCAACTCTGAAGTCTTTGAAGGCCAAAGCACTTAAGAAAGAATTTGATAATTTTTCAGCTATTGGGAATGAGAGTTTGGACGACATAATTGACCGATTCTATCATCTGATGAGTGAACTTCACACTCATGGTGTAACCACGTCTAAAGAAGAAAAGGTCTCCAGTTTGGCTGATAGACTTCCTGAAAAGTGGGATTCATTTATTTCCACCTTGAGACACAATTCAGTTCTTAAGACATTGGATATAAATGACTTTATCCTGAAACTGCGAGAGGAAGAAGTCAGACACAAGTACAAGGCAAAGAAGGGTTCTTATGCTCAGGATCCGACACTCTACAACGTGACTCCAACTCCTATTGCCAAGTCTTCAAATGCTCCTCTACAAACTGCTTTTGTTACTAATACATCTGCATCTGGACAAAGCTCATCATCTGTTGGCAGGGGTTCAACACAGTGTTACTGAAGCTCAATTGACAAAGTTAGTAACAGAGAACTTGGGTAAGGTAACTGTGGAAGTGGCCAAGGAACACATGGACCTGCTTGCTGCTGTGGTCCATTCCTATGATGGTTTGGTTGCTGGGAAGATAGGAAACTGCCACTTGGCTGATGAAGATTACGAGCAGGTGGATGAGAATGAGTTGGAGAGGATGGATATTATGTGGGCTCTCGCGAGCGCTGTGCGACGAGCAAAGAAATTTGTGAAGAAAGCAGGTTAGAATTTGGTGGCTACAAAAGATACTACTTTTGGCATCGACAAGTCAAAAGTCACCTATTTCAACTGTGGGGAGAAAGGACACTTCAAGCGGGAATGTGTCAAACCTAAGAAGACTGGAAATGAAAACCCATTCTCCTCCTTCACAAAGCAAGAGAAAGAGAAGAGGCCAGCTTCAACCAGCAGTGACTCAAAGGCTTTGGTGGCACAAGGTGATGAAGGACAGGACTGGTCCTTTCGATTCTTATCTGATAGTGAAGCCAACATAGCATCTGTTGATGATCTCAATGAAGACTCAGCCAGTGAGGGGGAGAACTCGGCTGAACCTAACACTGCTGAATTGGATGAAGTCACAGCTGCTGTTGATCAACTTATTGAAAATGAGTTGAATGCTAAATCTGAAGCACAATCTGAGCCTCAAAATGCTTTCATGGCTGGAACGTCTACATCTGCACAGGTAGAATCGAAAGATGAACTCTTTGCTAGACATGTTTGTGCTGAATGTGATAAATTTAGGGAAAGCATTGATCTGAAATTTGCTAGGTTATTAAATCACAATGATCACTTAGTAAATGATTTAAAATTGTGCACTAAGGCAAACAGAATCTTAAAACAAAATGAAAACAACTCTAAAGAAAAAGTTGAAGCGTTACAGAAACAGTTAAAAGAAACTGAGGTTGTTGCATTTAACCAAGAAAATGATATCAAGTTTTACATAAAACAATCGAAGAAACTAAAAGGGAACGAGCGGTTTACAAGTTGAAAACGAGTCTTTGAAACAAAAACTCCACAGTCTAGCTAGTTCCACACATATTTTGAAAAACTTGGTTAAAGAACGCAACAACATGAGATCCTTTTGAACACCAAACAACGTCCAATTAATAATAACCCAATAAAGGATCATGTGGTGACAACTCCTCTGGTCAGCGACCCAGACACAGCAGTTCAATCTGCCCCTCCGGCTACTGACCAGAAAGCATCTACATCAGGCACCACTGGGACAAAAATCACTGGAAACCAGGTGGAAGAGAATGTTCAAACATCTCTTGGGTTGGGTCAAAATCGACTACCACACAACCTAAGAATTCCAAAACCACTCAATCTAAATCAGTGAAACAAGAATCCCATCATCTTCCAAGACAAAACACACATAATGTTAAACAAGTTAAATTTGTCAAGGGAGGTGAAAGCCTTAAAAGTGAGAACAAAAAGAAAGAACCAGAAGTTTATTCACCGCCCCATAAGAGATCTCCTAGCCCTGATGAATGGAGGTCCGCTATACTTGTGGACAGCGCGGTCATATTTCTACAAATTGTCCTCGCTATCAGACTCCAAGAATTAAGGTTGAGCTGAACAACAAAGTTAATCTAGATTCAAAACAGCAATCTAAGACTCCTGTTAGATTGAAAACGCCTATTTGGTCTAAAACACCTTCTAGGTCGTTTTCGTCTCCTCCACGTCAAAGGCAACACAGACAAGTCACTGACAAGTCTGTGATGCCAGCGGTGAAACCTGTTTCTGAATCTAAACAATATGCTCAAACTGTAAATCAGTCTAAGGTTTACCACAAACAATCCTTTCACAGGGATGGTTTGTGGAAAGCCAAAACGACTGATGAGTCTGAAAGCAAGGACAAGCTAAAAGTTGAGATTCCACCCACTGATAAAGGACAGTGGGTCAAATTCATGATGGTTGATTCCTCTGGGAAAACCAAGCCAGTCAAGGCTTGGGTCCCCCTCCTTAACTGATTATCTTCTCTTATGTGCAGGTTGTCCGCTATAGTGCATCTACAAATACATGGATCGTAGATAGCGGAGCTTCCAGGCACATGACGGGAAATAAGTCTCTCCTTTTCAATGTCAAACAAATTAAAGGGGGACACGTTTCCTTTGCTGGAAACAAAGGAGGATACATTACCGCTCAGGGAGAAGTAGGTAATGAAAAGGTAAGGTTCGACAAAGTCAACTTTGTTCAGCAATTAGAAAACAATCTGCTTTCTGTGTCTCAGATTTGTGACAAGGGCTTCAAAGTCATGTTTGACAATCGCAAATGTTAAATTCTGAAGAAAGAAATGGATATTCCAGAGGAGCAGGTATTAATGTCCGCATCTAGATATAATGACTTGTATGTTCTAGATATGTCTAATGCTTCTACTAGTGCTTCTACTGTTCAATGTTTCTTATCCAAAGCTACAGAGAAGGACTCCATTTCGTGGCACAGAAGAATGTGACACATTAATCATAGGAAGATGAATCATCTGATTCATAACAACTTAGTTGATGGAGTTCCTGTCAAGAACTTCAAGCTTCCTGATTTCTGTGTCTCATGCAAGAAAGGAAAGCAAACCAGGAAATCTCACAAGACCAAGAATGTCAAATCTATCAAGATGCCCCTGGAGCTACTGCACATGGATTTATTCGGTCCAGTTAGTACAAAGAGTATTACAGGAGACTGGTACTGCTTCGTAGTCACTGATGACTACTCACGATTCTCGTGGGTGATGTTTCTGAAAGCAAAGTCAGAAACCTTTGAGTCATTCAAAGTGCTGGTCACCACTCTGGAATCACTTTACAAACTGAAGGTGAGAAAGATTCGCTCAGATAATAAAACCGAATTTAAGAATCAGTGGATGGATGCTTTCTGCAAAGAAAAGGGAATTGTTCATCAATTCACCTCTGCATACACACCACAGATGAATGGAGTTGCTGAGCGAAAGAACAGGAGCCTGATCGAGACCGCCAGGGCTATGTTGGCAGACTCAAAACTGCCAGTGCAGTTCTGGAACGAAGCTGTAGCCAATGCCTGCTACACACTCAATCGTGTGTCAGTAGTGAAAAGGCATGGGAAGACTTGCTATGAGTTACTACAGAAGCGTAAACCAAACTTGGAGTATTTGGAACCTTTCGGTGCTCCTTGTACACTTCTGAAGAAAACTCAAGAAGGCAAGTTTAATGAAAAGGCAGATCAGGGGATTTTTCTGGGATACAGTATACCCGACAAACGAGTTTACAACAACTCTACTAGTCAGGTAGAAGTATGGTGCAATGTTGATGTTCAACGTTTCACTATCCCCCCTGCTGGAAAAGGTCCATCGTCATTCTTTGACTACGATGGCTTTTTCAACTCATTCAATCTTTCTCAGATAGATTCAGATGATGATATTGCTACTCAACTAATGCACGATGTTCTAAACTCACCAAATCTGGATACTAGCAATGCAACACCTTCAAGTGGTTCATCGGGATCTGCAACAGCTGATCGGGATGATAGTGAGGACTCTTCTGATGAAGAAGAAGCAACTGAAACCAGCAATGCACCAAATGTTAATCAAGAAGGAAGCTCTTCAGCTGCTGAACCTACATCTGGAAATACAGATACTGAACCTCCAGTCACAACTTTGGACTCTGAAGTTGTTGTTCCTACAACTCCTTTGACTAGGATCTGTACGAGTCATCCGCCAGATGCTATCATTGGTGATCTCCACTCTGGAGTGCAGACTAGAAGTCGATTGTACACTGCTGATTATGCTGAAGTAATGGAAAATGGCTACGTGAATGATGGAGCTTACAGATGTTTTGTTTCTCAAATTGAACCCAAACACGTAAGTGATGCCCTTAAGGATGAAGCCTGGGTCAATGCTATGCAAGAGGAGTTGCTACAGTTCCAGAAACTTGGAGTGTGGACTCTTGTTGACAGACCCAAAGGAGTCAAAGTAATTGGTACCAAATGGGTACTTAAGTGCAAGAAGGATGACCAGGGTGTTGTTATCAGAAACAAGGCACGGTTGGTTGTTCAGGGCTTCAGACAAGTCAAAGGAATCGACTACAATGAAGTCTTTGCTCCAGTAGCTAGAATGGAAGCTATTCGCATCTTTCTAGCCTATGCCTCTTACATGAAGATCAAAGTCTATCAACTAGATGTTAAGAGTGCATTCTTGCATGGGGAAATCCGTGAAGTGGTATATGTCAGTCAACCCGAAGGATTCGAAGATCCTTATCATCGGGACAGAGTCTACAAGCTAGACAAAGCTCTGTATGGGCTAGATCAAGCTCCTCGAGCGTGGTATGAAAAGCTCTCCACTCATCTGTTGAAGCTCGCTTTCGCAGGGGTGTGATTGACTGTACATTGTTCATCAAAGAAAGGATGGTGATTTGATTCTGGTGCAAATATATGTGGATGACATAATCTTCGGTTCACGAAACGAAGAGTTATGTAAAGAGTTTGAATCTGTGATGAAGGCTGAGTTTGAGATGAGTGCCATGGGAGAAATGAAGTTCTTCCTAGGATTACAGGTGGATCAAACCCCTACCGGCATCTTTTGCATCAGACTAAGTATGTAGGTGACATTCTTAGTCGCTTTGATATGGAAAATGTCTCTGCTGCTGGTACCCCACTCGCCACAAATCATGATGTGGCTCCTGATGAGAATGGGGATTTGGTGGATGCCACCATGTATCGTGGGATGATCGGATCTCTCATGTATCTCACTACATCGCATCCAAATATCATGTATGCCACATGTTTATGTTCTCGATATCAAGCGAAACCTAAAGTAAATCATCTCATTGGAGTCAAGAGGATTTTTCGTTATCTGAAGGGTACTCCAACACTGGGGTTGTGGTATCCTCATGATGATGACTTTGAGCTAACGGCGTATAGTGACTCGGATTATGGAGGTTGCAAAATGAATTACAAGTCTACGTCAGCAGGATGTCAATTTTTCGGGAGAAGATTGGTAACTTGGCAGTGCAAGAAGCAGACGTCAGTCGCTTTATCTACCTGTGAAGCTGAATACGTTGCCGCCGCCAGCTGCTGCTCTCAAATCATTTGGATACAACAGCAAATGCGGGACTACGGTTTGCAATTCACTTCTACTCCTATATTTGTTGATAATTCTGCTGCAATTGCCGTAACTAAAAATCCGGTCCAAAATCCTAAGACCAAACACATAGGCATCAAGTATCACTTCATACGCGACTGCTATGAAAAACATTTAATTGATTTGGTCAAAATTAACACGGATTTTTAACGCGCTGACCTCTACACCAAACCATTTGATAAACCCAGATTTTTCTATCTGCTAGAGGTCAACGGGGTTAAAAAGAAAAGTGATGTTATATTAGAAGAAACAGATACATAGTCCGACACCGCTTTTTTAATTTTTTTAGTATTTCTTTTATTTTAATTTTTTTTAATTTCCTTGTCGTATAAAAATCCAAAAACACAAAAAGATTTTCTGTTTTAGAATTTTAGGGGGAGATTATTTATTTCAATATTCAATTACTTAAAAAAGGGGGGGGGGAGGTAAGTAAAGCTGAAAAGGCATAGACAAAAAGACAGGAAATATGACTCAATAAAATGGAAAGTGATAGTACACAGGCATCGGGTTACTAAAAACACCAAAAGAATTTTCGGTTTTACAAGGTTAATTAAATCACAGAAAAATTATAAATCCGAGAAGTCTAAGTCTAACAAAATGGGAAAATGATAGTACGCTTGGTTGGTATTGTAATTACACGGAGAAAGTTGATCTAGGGAGGTGCTAGTTAGCTATATGATGTGTCGGTAGATTCAACACAATAGACAAGTAGACGTCATTGGTAAACTTAATCTAAACTAAACGGTTCAATCAATTGTGGGTTCCCATCTTATCACTGGTTAACACAATCAGCCATTTCCGATAAGGGATAACGAGCAAATAAACGCCACCAAAGGTGTGCGTGTGACTACAAAAAGAGCAAAAGAAAAAATGAATACAAGCGCAATCATGCTGATTACAAAACGTTGTTGGTGCGCTATGTGAAAAAGAAAATAAGAAATGCTCTAACAAGGAGATAGGTTGTGTGCCTCTCTGCTGTGCGATGGCACTAACCTGAGGATAAGCATAACCTACATATTCTAGAATTCATTGTTGTTTGCCGCCTCTCTGCTGTGCGATGGCACTGACCTGAGGCTTGGCTTCTCTTTGAAAGCTCTAAGAATAGTCTCTTCTTGTCAAAATACCTATAGACCGCTTGAAAGTCCTCAAAGGAATATTGATTACCATATAAGCTTAGGATCCACAAATGTTGGTTGAAATAATATAACTTAATTCTTCACCAATGCGTGTCAAAAGTCTGTGTATGGATTTAAGTGGACAAGTATACTGACAATCGTCGTGTATGCACCGACTGAAGTTGATAATCAAAGTACGTTATGTATCATATCAAGCATGATTCCCAGTTAGATCTTAGAAGTCTTAGATGAGTGAGAAAACTTTGATATGAAATTTATGCAAGTGTTTAAAGTTAAATACAAATCAACGGTTCCAAGTAATGTTGTTTATGCCTGTCTGATTCCATATGAGTCTGTCCTTGATATAATGTCAATGCTAATAGGCTACATAAACCTGCCCTAACAAAAATCACAAAAACATGTTCATTTTGTTCGTAGTTTAAAATTTCTTTCAATTTATTAGTATAAGTGTGTCAATGTCGGACTGCGTATATTGTTATCTGGTAATGTCACTAAACGAGCTTAATGTTTATTTAAACAAATTGTTTCTGAAAGGATAAAAGTATCACGTCTGAGGTGATCGGGTGGATAAATGGATCATGTCTGAGATGATCGGGTGGATAAATGGATCATGTCTGAGATGATCTGGTGGATAAATGGATCAGGTCTGAGATGATCGGGTGGATAATTGGATCATGTCTGAGATGATCGGGTGGATAAATGGATCATGTCTGAGGTGATCATTGGGTGTGTTAATTTAAAAGTGATCATGTCTGAGATGATCAATTGCACATAATGTTTTATCAATTGTTAAGTGAATCTAATTGTCGATGGGTAAAATGGTCAAAATGTCACAAGTATGGCCCAGTCGCACTACTGAATCATCAGCATGAACCAGTCGTACGAATAGAGCATACGAATGAGTATAATCGTACGATTGGACCATGCGAATGAATCCAATCGCCCGATTGAAAGTGACTGACTAGGTCAGATGTGCGAATGAAGTTTAATCGTACGATTGAAGATGAACGATTGGGTGAATCGTACAAATGAATCTCAGTCGCACGACTCACTCATACGACTAGACTCACTCGTACGACTGACCTATGCGACTCGGCTCAGTAGCCCGACTGGGATTTGCCCTAGTATATATAGGTCGAATTGACCTCAGTCGTTCATTCACCCAAATCGCCTCTCTCTTTCGTACGACCTAACGAACCGCTGCCAAAATTTCATTTGATTCATACTTACCTTCGATTTGTGTGTTCTAACATTCATTTGTGATTATACAGGTAATATTCATGATGTTACATCGATAAAACCGATTAATGACATCTAGAATCACTCGAAGTTTGACCCAACAGTAACCGAGAACTTAACGAACAAATAGACCATAAAAACTAATCTAAACGTTCAAACAGAAGTTAAAATACGCTTAATCGGTCGTTTCTGAGTGTAATGAGCCTAAGTTCGACGTTTTAAATCAAGTATGGCTCAAAACAAGAATTTGAATGGACAAACTGTCGAGTAGGCGACTGGACACACTGATGAACTTCAATCGCCCGACTGAGAAGATGACTAGTCTCAGTCGCACGACTGAGATGGACGAATGGTTCAATCGCACGACTATGTTCATTCACTTGACTTAGTCGCACGTATGAACCAATTCACACATATAAAACTTAGTCGTCCTACTCAGTCGCACGACTATGTTCATTCAATTGCTCAGTCGCCCGACTTAACCAAGGTTTAAAGCTCATTGACTTTAATTTGTGCTCATGTGGGCTTGACCTCCAGGAATGCCGCTAAGTTTTCTGGCATTATCACAATTTTGAGGAGATCGAGGATATTCCGAGCGATCTCTGCACGGTGTACACCATACAGGTCGATACAGCAGTCGTTTTGGGAACATGCTGTAGTCGACAGATCCAGGGAGCCATATACTATTAGAAGCTCTATCTTTGGACAAGATATCGAGCTATCTGAGAAGGATATACAGACGGTACTGGAGCTTGGGGATGATGCAGAATACCCAACCAGACTGCATCCCCTTACTGTCCGAGGTTGTTTTATGAGGGCAAAGTACTCGGGGGACATCAACTCGGGTATGCTTAACAAAAGCAACTTGTGCCCCCAATTCAAGTATCTTGCCCATGTGCTCCTACATTGTATAGCCTCAAGGAAGGGCGAGTTTGATGAGCTATCAGACCAGATGTAGAGTGCATTCACTGCTCTGGTGCTGAACCATCCATTCAGTTTTTCAAGGATGATCTTCACCTATTTGGTGAGAACATTGAAGCAAAAGGGAAAGAGAGCTTCTGTATGTACCCAAGGTTCATCCAGATGATTATAGACTAGAAGCTCCCCCAACTCCAGAAAACTCAAGATGATGCTGTCGTCCTGGAGATCATGGACGACACTACATTGGGAAGGATGAAGGTATACCGGGGCAAGCAGGTCAAGCCCCCGGTGAGGAGTTTGTTTGGGCATCTGGCCCGTGCGGATTACGTGGCACCAGCTAGGAGAAAGTGGCGTCACGATGATAGTGACTCGGATGTTGAGCAAATTGCTCTTCCCTCCGATGACTCCGACGACGATAATGACAGTACTGATCAGGGAGGAGATGGTCAGCGAGGACTAGAACCAGCTCCAATTCACCCTGATTTCCATATGCAAGAAGTGGAGGAGTCAGATGAAGAGCCTCTAACGAGGACTGTGGGCAGCAAAGTTATTGCCACAGAAAGAGGCTTGAGGGCAGTAGGTGGACACCCAGTAGAGTCTGGGGATGCTGCAACGACATCAGATCCCTCATATGCCACGGATCTAATCAGTAGCCAAGGGGGAGCATCATGATCCAAAGGATCCAGGATAAAGTGAATGGCTCAGGCCCAAGGGAAGAGGCACAAACGCCGAAGGCTTACTCTGCTCACTACCACCACCACAGTTACTACCACTCCACCACCCACTACCTCTACACCACCCACTACCACTACACCACCTACCACCACCATTCCACCTTTCACAACCACTACACCACCCACCACCACCATTCCACCTTTCACAACCACTACTCAAACACCACCACCAATCTTCACCACAGCCACCACAACCACCACTACTCACCAAACAGGACCCTCATCTTTTCCATCTAGCTCATTCATACCACCAGTTTCTGTGGTAGAGCAGCTTGCTGCGCTAAACAACATGGTGGTCAAGCTGATGGCTTCGGATGAGGCAAAGACTACTCAGATACAGCAGCTGAGAGAGCTGAGCTCCTCCTAGTCTTCTGAGATACATCAGTTGAGGGAGCTAACAACTTCCCAAGCTCAACTTATCTCCCAGCAAACGGATCAGATCAACCAGCAAAATGAACAGATCACCAAACTCCTAGAGCACCGAGATGAGTCCACCAAGAAGCTCAAGGAGTTAGAAGCTGCCGACAAGGAGATCAGACTAAAACTCAAGGGTAATAAAATGAGCCCCTAAAGATAGGAGAAGGTGAAGATGATGATGAGGAGGAGGATGATGAGGATGATGATAGTGATGATGATGATGAGGGAGGTGATGATGAAGATAAAGAAAAAGATGACGATGAAGATGAAGGGGATGCATCTACCTCTGCCTCTTCTCCTGGTCATGAGCAACGAACAAAGAAAAGACAAGACCAGGGAGAATCATCTGCTGCCTTACCTACCTCCCCGTCTCCCGAAGATCCAGCGATGATTCAAGGCAAAGTTCAGGATTAGATGTTTATTTATCATTAAACTTTTGTTCTTGTAATCATGTATTTAATATGTGCTTAAAGTTATTGAATGAAAAGTTAAATTGATATTGGTTATGTGCTTAATGTATACTAACCTGCACTGTGTTTGGTAAATTGTTATACAGGTTCATCCAAGCAGGCTGACGAGCATGATGTGGTACCCCTTCGACAAATCAAGACTCAATTAACAATGATTCTCGATTTGCAAGGAATAGTACATCTCTCTGTTAGTTACACACCTGAAGAGGGCGAGATCATACATGATCTAACTGATGAGCAGATTGCTGAACTATTCAGTCTAAACCGGATGAGCTGGTAAAGGATGCGCCTGAGGTCGACGTAGTCAGTGATGAAGAACTACAGGATGTCGACGAGGTGGAGATAGAGGATGTGACTGCTGATCATTATCCCCAGTACACTAATGCCGAAGGCGAAGTGCTACCAGATCTAGGAGATGCATTTGATAGCAGTACATTCGATAAGGTTGAAACAATGACTGCTGCGAAAGAGGCTACAGCAGAGGATCCTCAGGCAGATGCTGCTAATCTTGCATCTAAAAAGGCTGAGTGGGCAGCCTGCCTGGAGGAAATGAAAAAACAAAGAGTGCCTACAAAGGCAAACGCCTACACCAAGCTCTACAAGATCAAGAAACATCAGAAGTTGTCAGGGAAAATCATCAGCTGGGCATAGTTTGAGGATCTCAAAGTATATGCCATGAAGAGAGAGAAGGGAATAGAGTATTTCAGATTCCCACACGATCTGAAAACTCTTCCTGGTTTTGAGCTAAATCGTTTAGCTAACTTGAGCCTCCTATATGCTGTTTCCGGGAAGATATCTGGATGGTTCGAGAAGGCACTAAAGAAAGAATATCATACGAGGTGGGTAAACTTTAAACCTCAACAGCCCAGAAGGTTAATTCATAAGACAGAGGTTGATTCCACCTCAGGAAGACCAAAGGTGGTCTTGCGATGGCACCCTCCGCGCACAATGTCGCGTATTCCATTGAGGGAAATGCCACAGGATTTTGCACCCCATTTTAAATGGTGGTACTATGATTGGCGCACTGGTGAGGCAGTCATAGTTTTGGAGAAAGAAGGGAAGGTCGAGACAGTTAGGGTATTTGACCCTATGTGGCTAACTAACTTGTCTGCTTCAGATGTTTGCATCTTGTACAAGTGGCCACTGTTTTTTGACACTCAAGATATCATGCAAGCACTTCAGTTCCAACACGTCATACGTCTATGCTTCGCACTCGATATTCACTCTGGGGTTTCTACAGAAGATAGAAAGAAGAGATTTGAAGAATTGAAGAAAGAAGTCAAAGTCTAGATAGAACTAGGTCCAAGGGGGAGTTTGTTGGTACATATGTCCCCGGTTCTAGTCTAGTGAGCTACAATGTAATAGAACTTCTTCTTGTAACACATATGTAACGTTGATCATTATAATGAAAATCTCTTCTATTTATGTTTACTGGTTGTTTACATGTTACATCTATTCATATCAATTATTAGTACACGCATATTTGACAATGTTATATAGGTTTACAGTTGTTAGACATATGTTTGAATCATCAAAGGTTCAAGAATGTGTTTAACCAAGTAATCTGATTCAGTCGCACGACTGGACCATGCGAATGGGCCAGTCACACGACTGAACCAGTTGATTGAGTCAATTGTACGATTGAGTCATAAGACTGACTCAGTCGTCCGAATGAACCAATCGTATGACTCAGTCGCACGACTGAGCTAGTCGCTTGACTCAGTCGTACGAATGATAGCTGTAACCTATAAATACCACTTAATTCGTGGAAAAACATAACACTTCAAATACTTGAAACCCTAGTTGACCCAGAGCGTCCTGTTCGTCCATTCCAAGTTCATAGAACGTCCCAGATCATTCCTAGTTTGTTCTTAACGTTTTCTATTCGTTAGGATTGATCTTAATTACGTTCTCCCTAATTGGATCGCCAATCAAATAGGATTCCGCACTATTTGATCCGGTATAACGAAGAATCAGTTAGTACTCCGTACGTACATGGTCCTAACATTAACTCTGAAAGAATGAGAGGTCTGGTCGCGGAATTGGGTGAAAACACACTCGGTGTTAGAACACGATTCGGGCGGATGTGGATTCCTTGTCTTGGGGATCTACGGGTGAAGATTGTGGATGAAGCTCACAAGGCTCGATACTCTATTCATCCCAGTGCTACCAAGATGTATCAAGACATGAAGAAAGATTATTGGTGGCCGGGTATGAAGCGTGACGTGGTGGAGTATGTGAGTAAGTGCCTTACATGTTTACAAGTGAAGGACGAGCACAAAAAGCCGTACAGAAAGATTCAACCTTTGGATATACCGGAATGGAAGTGGGAGCACATCACCATGGATTTCATTATGAAGCTGCCGCATACTCCGAAAGGGTATGATGCTATATGGGTGGTTGTTGACCGCTTGACGAAGAGTGCTCACTTCCTACCGATCAGCGAGACATATTTATCTGAGAGGTTGGTTGATCTGTTCATCAAGGAAATTGTAACTCGTCATGGTGTGCCGATGTCTATTGTGTCTGATCGGGACACCCGGTTCACATCTAAATTTTGGAAGAAATTTCATGATGCCATGGGGACGAGGTTACATATTAGCACGGCTTATCATCCCCAGACTGATGGTCAGTCAGAAAGGACCATTCAAACATTGGAGGACATGCTTCGGGCATGTGTGATTGATTTTGGAGGAAGTTGGGATGACCATATACCGTTAGCTGAATTCTCATACAACAACAGCTATCATGCCAACATTGGTATGCCACCTTATGAGATGCTATATGGTAGGAGATTCAGAACACCCGTTTGTTGGGGTGATATTGGTCATAAAGAGTTAGGGAGTGTTAGGGTGATCAAGGCTACGACTGAAAAGTTCGAAAGGATCAAAGCCTTCATAAAGGCAGCCAAAGATAGACATAAGTCGTATGTTGATAACTGACGCAGACCGATTGAGTTCTAAGTGGGTGATCAGGTTATGTTGAAGGTCTTACCCTGGAAGGGTATCATTTGGTTCTGAAAGCAGGGCAAGTTGAGCCGAGGTACATAGGCCCTTTCCGAATCATTGCTCGAGTAGGAGAGGTGGCCTATAGACTGGAGTTACCAGATGAGTTAAGTGGAATTCACCCGACATTCCACGTATCTCATCTAAGGAAGTGTTGGCAGATGAAGATATGATTGTTCCACTGGAGGATATCGAAGTAGACGAACAGCTCAATTATGTAGAGCAACCAGTGGCAATCATCGATCGAAAAGAGAAGAGACTGAGAAATAAAGTGGTTCATCTTGTGCGTGTACAATGGAAGCACAGGAAGGGATCCGAGTCAACGTGGGAGACTAAAGAGAAAATGAGACATCATTACCCACGTTTGTTCGAGGAATGACAGTTTTGGGGACGAAACCTATATAAGGGGGGTGGACTTGTAATACCCGGATATTTTCCTTGAAGCCGACGAGAGAAGAAAAAAAAATAAAGTCCAAAGTCGGGAGACCAAACTCGCCGACGTGAGAAAGTTGGGTAAATGGGGAGATTTGAAGGGAGAGGGCTTACCCTCTCCCCACACCCATATTTTCAGCTATAGAGAGAAAAAAGAGAGAAAAAGGAGAAGAGAAGAGAAAAGGGTTGATTCGAGTGGATTCAAGAGAGCAAAATCATCGTGTAGCGGGTCTAAACGAAGCTCTTCTTCTTGGTGTAGTTTGTGTGAGTTCTATGTGACACTCGGTAATTTTACGTTACCAAACTCCATTAGTCTCGTTAAGTCTTGCATACACATGTTTTGAGCACACACTGGTTGTCATTTAATGCAGGTGACCTAATGACAATTAATAGTGATTATGTGATTAATGCGTTATGTTTATGTGCTTGTGTGTTTTACATGTAATTGAGAATTAATCGCGTAACGTGGAAACGTGTGTATAGATTCGTATGTTTTATGTTTTATAAAGATTCAATGTATAGATGTTGCCATGAGTTTACATGTTTATTAATTTAGTTAAAAACACTTTTAAAAGAGTTTAAAGCTTACTTTTCATAAGAATACAAATTATAAGGGTTAAAAGGGTAACTATGGATAATTAAAGGATTTAAAAACCAAAACACACCTCTAGAACCTCCATTCGACCGCCTCTTTCTTCTCCATCCTTCTTTACTTCGAAAATCAGCCAAGAACAAGCATTTGGCTGCGATTTTGGACCGAATTCAAGCAATACAACAAGTTACAAGCATCAATTCGTGTTCTATTGCAAGAATCAAAGGTTAGTTTGATGTTTTGTGTGGGTTCTTTAGGTTGGCCGAGGGTTTAGATGCTATGTTGATGTTCTTAATGATGATCATTGGGTTAATTGATGATGCTAGTAGTTTAGTTTGATAGTTTACATATTGCTTGATATTGATTATGCAAGAATTATAAGTTTTTGTTGATTAAATTCGTGGGTTTGACACATGATGAACTCAAATTCGAAATTAAAGTTAATTACATGAAATTGATGGTCATTTGATGATTTCATGATGTTAGTTGGTTGGATGAATACTAGAATATGTTAATCTTGCAAGGAATTGATGTATTGATGTTATGGATATGTTCATGGTGATAATTAGATGTTCTAATAGATGCTATGACCTGCTCTAAAAATGATTCTTGTATTGGGAAATCGTTATGTGGTATGTGGGGTATGACAAATGTGAAATGTGTACACGTTCTGATATCTGGCAGATTGCATACTCTGTTTTCATCATGACATAACCAAATTAATACGAATCCAAAAACTGGTTTTCTTAAGTCTAACATGTTCCTCATGGAGTATAGTTTTCAAAATATCCAACCTTGTCCAATTTGGACTTGTAAAACGTGAGTTATGATCAATTTTAGTGAAGTGTGGTCAGAAAAAAACATTCTGACAGATTCTGAGTCTCATTTTGTATGTGCCACAAACAGGTCATAACAGGTCCAAATGATGTGTTTCTGGTGTCCAAATTGTTTGCTACTGAGTCTAGTTTCAGAAAGGGTAACCACACTCCAATTGGAGGTAGTTAAGTTGGTGTTTTACTTGTTTTGGCTATAAGGGTCAATTCTATCCTCTTGGACAGAAAGTATGTGTTGACTTGTTTGATGTGCCATTTTCATTTCATAAAAACTGAGACCAAAACCTATGATCAAACATTTGTCATAGGAGTCCTCTGAACTCCAGAAAAAGAATTAACCCAATAGCTATTTTCAAATGGGAGTTACGCACAATTTGGCAAGCTAACTCCAGCAGCCTTCCGGTTGAGAGCTGCTGTAACATATTTAGTTTTTCTAGTAACTCCAGGCACTTAAAACCTAAAACAACTTTTCACATACTTAATTGACTCATAGGAGAGCCTACTGGGGTTTGGACTTGGCCTAAATCCTTGGTTGGTTATGTGTTTGACCGTATCTTCCGAACACCTAGAATCTGCCGGAAAACGCAGATTCTGGAAAACGAATACCTACAACCTGTAGCATATTTACTTGGCTTTTGCATGTAATGATAGCACTACTAGAATTTATTTTGATGGTATGAGTTATATATGATGTTAGGATCATGCTAGAGTATTTATTAAGGATACTTATTGTGATGAAATGTGTTAATTGGTTTGTATGGAACATGATGATCATGTATGATGTTGAATGATGATTACTAATTAGGACATCATGTTTGGGACTGGAAATTAATTGTTATGATGTATTTTAACCATTCTTGAGGAATGATTATGTTACTTAAAGGAATTACAACTCATAATATCACCAACGGGTCAAACGGGTCAACCGGGTCAAAAATGTCTATTTTTCTGAAACCTTGAGTCTTGGTTGTGTGTGCTTAGGGTTCCACATGTTCCCTATTTGCACGTACTTATGTACTTACATGATTTAGGTAACCTCTGAAGGTTGTCAGTTCACTTATTCTCCAAGTAAACTTTAAATAGTTGTTACGCATACCAGGTGAGTTTACAGCCCCACTTTTACTTTATACTTTTTGGGGGAGAGAAACATGCTGCTTTCATAAACGTTACATTACATTGAGTTTTTGTAATACCGCATATACATGATACTATGGTGTTATACTTTGACCTTCGGACCGTTAATATGCAAATAGCGAGGTGATTGTTAGTAGATCTACTGGGATTCACGTACCCCGCCCGGGCTAGTCGCGCTAGCTTGACTGGAGGTCAAACGGGTGAACGGTCAACCTGTTTTACATTGTTGTGGTAGGGAATCCACATCTGGGCATACTTTATTACTATTGATTACATGTCAACTCGGTCGCGACTTCATACACATAGTGATTGCTATGGGCTAGCTACCCATTATATGCTTTGATTACTAAATTCGGGAATTACATTACTGATACTTACTATTTTCTGATAAACCTGTGAACTCACCAGTCTTGTACTGACTTTTGCATGTTTTCTCTCAGGACATTGAAATGGCACGTATTGGAGCACAGCATCCACTGCATGTCATTCCGCATTCACCCCAAACTATTTTCAAGACTTAATTTTATTTACTTTACATAAATTGGATTGGACGCGTGTTTGCGTGTTCCAAAACTATTGTTAATTGTTTTCTTGTTTTCACTTCCGCAATACTTAAATACAAGTTGGTTTATTTCATTATTACTAAGCAACTTATATGATTTGTAATTGTCGAGTCGTTTGGTGTAACTGATGCTTATCTGAGATCCTGGTTATGTCACACGCCTGGTGGATTTGCATTAGTTATAGCGAACTAAAATGAACTTTGCATCTCATTTGTATGATTAGTTATAGCGAACTAAAATGAACTTTGCATCTCATTTGCATTGCATTTTAGACTATAGCTGGATTTGCATTAGTTACACACACATAGATTACTAAGCTGTACTTACTTAATTTGGTTGCCTGAGAACTTTTGCTTTAACATATCCCTGTGAGCTTATGACTACAGGGATGGTGGCTCCGAGTTGCTGTGAGTCACGGGAAGGGTTACTTATGAATTCCCTGAACCTTACTGATCCTTTCGTATGCTTTGATTGATCGACCCCAATATAATACTTACATATTGGTACTCCTATCGTTGATGACCACTGCACTTGACAAGATATGTTAGCCTGATAGGAGGAGCCGGGAGTGATCACGCAAAGCAAATTACCATTACGGGTGCACACGTAATTGTAATTTGTCGTGCATGCTAAGTCCGGTGAATTTGGTCGGGTGGTAACGTTGTAGTCGGTATAAGTCATCATTTCTACACCTTTAGCATGAAAGTCTCAGTTTTAATAGAACATAGCTACTGATGTGGAAACTATCCTTCAATTCTACTTGTATGAATGCTCACTCTTACCTTGAATTCGGTTAAAATTCAAACCATGACATGTGTCCTAATCCCTCGGATTCGAACTGATCCTCTAGCTTGTCTGTTACTTTAAATTCTTGGACCTCTATTCTTTTCATTCCAAGACAAAGGGGTTATTTCATGCGACTAATAGCTTTGGATTTTGATATCTGGTTGGATATTTACTTATTTATGTATGGTAATTTAAAGAATGTCTGGAAGAAGAGTTGGACGCGGGAGAGGTAACATCTCCATGACGCCTGCAGAATTGGCGGCGCTAATCAACCCGAGTGTTGCCGCAGCGTTGGCAAGCCAACACCCTCCACAACGGAATCCCATTGGACAACCAGCTTGCACTTACAAGTCCTTTATGGACTGCAAACCTAATCTATTTAGGGGAACTGAGGGAGCAGTGGGACTGCTCCGTTGGTTCGAAAAGCTGGAGTCGGTGTTTGAAATCTGTAACTGCCCTGCCGAGAGTAGGGTGAAATATGCTGCTGGTATCATGGATGGTGCTGCACTAAGCTGGTGGAATACGCAAGTCCAGATGTTGGGTGTTGAAGCTGCAAATGCCATGACTTGGGAAGAATTTAAGAGTTTGATGAAAGAGGAATACTGTTCCAGAGATGAAGTGCAGAAACTAGAAACTGAATTTGGAATTTAAAAATGGTGGGTTCCGAGGTTGAAGCCTACACGACTCGCTCCCACGTGTTGGCTACCTTATGTCCCACTATGGTCAACCCGGCTTACAAACGGGTTAAAAGGTACATCGATGGACTAGTACCGGAAATACAGAGCATGGTCACCACTGCTAGACCAGCTACCATTCAGGAAGCTGTCCAACTGGCCCACAAGCTGACTGACCAGGCTGTCACTCAGGGTAAACTGCCCCCACGTGGTGCTGCATCTAGTTCCAACGATAACTAGAGGAAATGGGAACCATCTTCCAGTGGGAAGCAATTTTCATCCTCTACTCATCAACCTTAACACAAGATGTTCAACCCGTTCCAATCTTCTCATGACATGGGGAATTCGGGTGGCTATCATGGAAATCTTCCGAAGTGCAACAAATGTAAGTTCCATCATGCTGGGAAATGCACAAGGAACACTTGTGAGAGGTGTGGAAAGTTTGGGCACGTTGCTAAAAACTGCAGGGTAAACCTCTCGGGAAAAACATCTCAGAGGCAGCAAAACTATAACCGTACTGGGTGTTATGAATGCGGTCAACCCGGTCACTTTAAATGGGAATAAGCTGAAAGGAATGAAAATAGCTGTGCTACTGATAAGTCTAACGATAACAACAATGGTGGTAGGGGCAGTGCTTTCATCATGGGCTTAGGTGAGGCTCGAAATGACCCTACTATAGTGTCTGGTAGATTCTCTATTAATGAATGTTACGTCTCTGTTTTATTTGACTCCGGTGCTAATAATAGTTATGTATCCATAAAATTTAGCAAAGTACTAGGAATGGTACCTACTAACCTGACTTCTGAGTACACCATAGAAATAGCCGATGGTAGGACGATAACAGCAACCCAAGTGTTTAGAAACTGTAAGCTAGGCTTATCTGGACACACTTTCTGCATAGACCTTGTTCCTGTCACACTCGGTAGCTTCGATGTAGTGGTTGGGATGGATTGGTTATCCAAGAACAGTGCTGAGATCATTTGCAAGGAGAGGCTGATCAAGTTACCTATTTGGACGAGGAAATTCTTACAGTGGAAGGTGATAAGGTGGGTGCGGTGGTCGGCATCATATCATATTTGAAGGCTCAGAAATGTCTCAGGAAAGGACACCTTGCTTTGTTGGCACTTGTTACTAAAACGAAGACAGATGAAAGGCGAGTCGAAGATATTCCAGTTGTAAGAGACTTTCCCGAGGTATTTCCCGAAGATCTACCTGGCCTTCCTCCACACAGACAGGTGAAATTCCAGATTGAATTAGCACCCGGAGCGACTCCGATCGCTCGGGCGCGTTATCATCTGGCACCGAACGAACTACAAGAGCTGTCTAAGAAATTGCAAGAATTGTTAGATAAGGGATTCATACATCCCAACTCTTCACCCTGGGAGCTCCAGTGCTTTTCGTTAAAAAGAAAGATGGAACCTTTAGGATGTTATTGACTACCGTGAATTGAACAAGGTGACGATCAAGAACAAGTATCCACTTCCGCGTATCGATGACTTGTTCGACCAATTGCAAGGATCTAGCTACTATTCCAAGATTGACTTGAGATCAGGTTATCATCAGTTAAGGGTTCGAGAAAAGAATATTTCAAAGACGGCGTTCCAGACTCGCTATGGACACTATGAATTTGCTGTAATGCCGTTCGGACTGATCAATGCCCCAGCAATTGTCATGGACCTCATGAATCGCGTCTGTAAGCCTTATCTAGATAAGTTTGTCATTGTATTCATTGATGACATACTGATCTACTCTCAGAATAAGGAAGATCATGAGGAACATTTGAGAACCATACTAGAATTGTTGAGGAATGAACAACTTTATGCTAAATTCTCAAAATGTGACTTCTGGATGCACGAAGTGCATTTCCTTGGGCATGTGGTGAACGACAAGGGTATACATGTGGATCCATCCAAGATTGAAGCCATCAAGGATTGGCCAGCACCAAAGACGCCTACCGAGGTGCGATAATTCCTTGGTTTGGCAGGCTATTACAGACGATTTATTGAAGGGTTTTCGAAAGTGGCACTACATTTGACTGCCCTCACCCATAAGGGAACTATTTACAAGTGGGGTGGCAAAGAGGAAACAGCATTCCAGACGCTTAAATACAAACTCTGCAGCGCACCAATCCTAGCCCTACCAGAAGGGACTAACGACTTTGTTGTTTACTGTGATGCTTCCATCCAAGGTTTGGGATGCGTACTGATTCAACGTGACAAAGTCATAGCTTATGCGTCTAGACAACTCAGGGTGCATGAGAAAAACTATACAACGCATGATTTGGAATTGGGAGCTGTAGTGTTTGCCCTGATGATCTGGAGACACTACCTATATGGAACCAAGTGTACGATCTATACGGATCACAAGAGCCTCTAGCACATATACGATCAGAAGGAATTGAATATGCGACAACAATGGTGGTTGGAATTACTCAATGACTACGATTGTGCGATCAAGTATCACCCGGGTAAAGCTAATGTGGTAGCCGACGCCCTTAGTCAGAAAGAAACATTAAGACCTCGTCGGGTGCGCGCATTACAGATGACCATACATTCTGATCTACCTGTGCAAATCAAGGTTGCTCAAAGCAAGGCCTTAAAGACAGAGAACCTGAAAGCAGAATCCATGCGAGGCATGGAGAAACAGTTGGAGATCAAAACTGATGGAATCCGTTACTTCATGGAACGGATCTGGGTGCCACTGTATCGGAATTTGAGAGAACTAGTAATGGATGAAGCTTATAAGACGCGTTACTCAGTTCATCCAGGTTCAGATAAGATGTATCAAGACCTAACGGAGTTATACTGGTGGCCGAACATGAAAACGGAGATCGCCGCATATGTAAGCAGATGCTTAACTTGCTCCAAAGTTAAGGTGGAATACCAGAAACCATCTGGCTTACTCCAACAACCAGAAATCCCAGTGTGGAAATAGGAGCAGATTTCAATGGACTTTATTACGAAGTTACCCAGGACTCCCAACGGATGCGACACCATTTGGGTTATAATAGATCGCTTAACAAAATCCACACATTTTCTGGCAATCCGGGAGACGGACCGAATGGAGAAACTGACACGCATTTACTTAAGAGAAATAGTCTCTCGGCATGGCGTGCCAGTATCAATTATATCTGATCGTGACGCTCGGTTCACTTCTCATTTCTGGCGGTCATTACAACGATCATTGGGAACACGGCTAGATATGAGCACTGCGTATCACCCGCAAACCGATGGCCAGAGTAAGAGTACGATCCAGACACTAGAAGACATGTTGCGTGCCTGTGTGATCGATTTCGGCAGGAGTTAGGAAACTCATCTACCATTGGTTGAGTTCTCCTACAATAACAGTTATCACATCTCAATTAAAGCCACACCATTTGAGGCACTTTATGGACATAAGTGCCGGTCACCTGTATGTTGGGCAGAGGTTGGAGAAAGCCAACTTACTGGTTCGGAACTGGTGCACGAAACAACTGAAAAGATTGTACAAATACGTAATCGGATGGCAGCGGCACGTGATCGACAAAAAACTTATGCTGACAAGCGTCGTAAACCATTGGAATTCCATATTGGCGACAAGGTACTTTTAAAAGTCTCGCCGTGGAAAGGAGTAATACGTTTTGGCAAGTATGGGAAGCTAAGCCCTAGATATGTGGGGCCATTTGAGATTGTCAAACGGATTGGCCCAGTAGCCTATCAGTTGAATTTACCTGAAGAACTCAGGGGGATACACGATGTGTTTCACGTATCCAATCTGAGGAAATGTCTATCTGATGAATCATTGATCGTGCCATTGGAGGAACTAAAGATAGATGACCAATTATATTTCATCGAAGAACCAGTGGAGATCATGGATCGAGAAGTCAAAACCCTAAAACGTAGCAAGATCCCTATTGTGCGTGTTAGGTGGAACTCTAAGCGTGGACTAGAGTTTACCTGGGAACGCGAAGATCAAATGAAAAAGAAGTATCCGCAACTGTTCAACGATCAAATTTCCAATTCCTAAGATACAGTTGTAAGATATCTTTTCCTTTAATTTCGGGATGAAATTCCCTTCAACATGGGGATAATGTCATAACTCTCACGAAACCTTAAGAACCTTACGTTCCATTATTTTGGATTTACTTCCGAATCTCTCGGAAACCTTAGCACGTCTACGTGCTGGATAACTAAATAGTTGCTCACAATGTTTCGTTTACTTACTATGTACGTTGACCCAGTGTTCCAATTTTCAGGACGAAAATTCTTTCAACATGGGGATAATGTGACACTCGGTAATTTTACGTTACCAAACTTCGTTAGTCTCGTTAAGTCTTGCATACACGTGTCTTGAGCACACACTGGTTGTCGTTTAACGTTGGTGACCTAATGACAATTAATAGTGATTAATTAAAGGAAATTTAACTAATTATGTGATTATTGCATTACGTTTATGTGCTTGTGTGTTTTACATGTAAATTGAGAATTAATCGCGTAACGTGGAAACGTGTGTATAGATTCGTATGTTTTGTGTTTTATAAAGATTCAATATATAGATGTTGCCATGAGTTTACATGTTTATTAATTTAGTTAAAAACACTTTTAAAAGAGTTTAAAGCTTACTTTTCATAAGAATACAAATTATAAGGGTTAAAAGGGTAACTATGGATAATTAAAGGATTTAAAAACCAAAACACACCTCTAGAACCTCCATTCGACCGCCTCTTTCTTCTCCATCCTTCTTTACTTCGAAAATCAGCCAAGAACAAGCATTTGGCTGCGATTTTGGACCGAATTCAAGCAATACAACAAGTTACAAGCATCAATTCGTGTTCTATTGCAAGAATCAAAGGTTAGTTTGATGTTTTGTGTGGGTTCTTTAGGTCGGCCGAGGGTTTAGATGCTATGTTGATGTTCTTGATGATGATCCTTGGGTTAATTGATGATGCTAGTAGTTTAGTTTGATGGTTTACATATTTCTTGATATTGATTATGCAAGAATTATAAGTTTTTGTTGATTAAATTCGTGGGTTTGATACATGATGAACTCAAATTCGAAATTAAAGTTAATTACATGAAATTGATGGTCGTTTGATGATTTCATGATGTTAGTTTGGTTGGATGAATATTAGAATATGTTAATCTTGCAAGGAATTGATGTATTGATGTTATGGATATGTTCATGGTGATAATTAGATGTTTTAATAGATGCTATGACCTGCTCTAAAAATGATTCTTGTATTGGGAAATCGTTATGTGGTATGTGGGGTATGACAAATGTGAAATGTGTACACGTTCTGATATCTGGTAGATTGCATACTCTGTTTTCATCATGACATAACCAAATTAATACGAATCCAAAAACTGGTTTTCTTAAGTCTAACATGTTCCTCATGGAGTATAGTTTTCAAAATATCCAACCTTGTCCAATTTGGACTTGTAAAACGTGAGTTATGATCATTTTAGTGAAGTGTGGTCAGAAACAAACATTCTGACATATTCTGAGTCTCATTTTGTATGTGCCACAAACAGGTCATAACAGGTCCAAATGATGTGTTTCTGGTGCCCAAATTGTTGTTACTGAGTCTAGTTTCAGAAAGGGTAACCACACTCCAATTGGAGGTGGTTAAGTTGGTGTTTTACTTGTTTTGGCTAGAAGGGTCAATTCTGTCCTCTTGGACAGAATGTATGTGTTGACTTGTTTGATGTGCCATTTTCATTTCATAAAAACCGAGACCAAACCCTATGGTCAAACATTTGTCCTAGGAGTCCTCTGAACTCCAGAAAAAGAATTAACCCAATAGCTATTTTCAAATGGGAGTTACGCACAATTTGGCAAGCTAACTCCAGCAGCCTTCCGGTTGAGAGCTGCTGTAACATATTAGTTTTTCTAGTAACTCCAGGTATGAGTTGTGTATGATGTTAGGATCATGCTAAAGTATTTATTAAGGATACTTATTGTGATAAAATGTGTTAATTGGTTTGTATGGAACATGATGATCATGTATGATGTTGAATGATGATTACTAATTAGGACATCATGTTTGGGACTGGAAATTAATTGTTATGATGTATGTTACCATGCTTGAGTAATGATTATGTTACTTAAAGGAATTACAACTCATAATGTCACCAACGGGTCAAACGGGTCAACCGGGTCAAACATGTCTATTTTTCTGAAACCTTGAGTCTTTGGTTGTGTGTGCTTAGGGTTCCACATGTTCTCTGTTTGCATGTACTTATGTACTTACATGATTTAGGTAACCTCTGAAGGTTGTCAGTTCACTTAATCTCCAAGTAAACTTTAAATAGTTTTTACGCATACCAGATGAGTTTACAGCCCCACTTTTACTTTATACTCTTTTTGGGGGAGAGAAACATGCTGCTTTCATAAACGTTACATTACATTGGGTTTTTGTAATACCGCATATACATGATACTATGGTGTTATACATTGCCCTTCGGACTGTTAATATGCAAATAGCGAGGTGATTGTTAGTAGATCTACTGGGATTGACATACCCCGCCCGGGCTAGTCGCGACTGGAGGTCAACCGGGTGAACGGTCAGCCTGTTTTACAGTGTTGTGGTGGGGAATCCACAGTCGGGCATACATTATTACTATTGATTACATGTCAGCTCTGTCGCGACTTCATACATATACTAATTGCTATGGGCTAGCTACCCATTATATGCTTTGATTACTAAATCCGGGAATTACATTACTGATACTTCCTGTTTTCTGATAAACCTGTGAACTCACCAGTCTTGTACTGACTTTTGCATGTTTTCTCTCAGGACATTGAAATGGCACGTTTAGGAGCACAGCAGCCACTGCATGTCATTCCGCATTCACCCCAAACTATTTCAAGACTTAATTTCATTTACTTTACGTAAATTGGATTGGACGCGTGTTTGCGTGTTCCAAAACTATTGTTAAATGTTTTCCTGTTTTCGCTTCCGCAATACTTAAATACAAGTTGGTTTATTTCATTATTACTAAGCAACTTTTATGATTTGTAATTGTCGAGTCGTTTGGTGTAACTGATGCTTATCTGAGATCCTGGTTATGTCACACGCCTGGTGGTAAACCCCGTTTGTGGAAATTAAGTGTGTGACAGAGTGGTATCAGAGCATTAGTTATAGCGAACTAAAATAAACTTTACATCTTATTTGCATTGCATTTTAGACTATAGCTAGATTTGCATTAGTTACACACACATAGATTACTAAGCTGTACTTATTTAATTTAGTTGCCTGAGAACTTTTGCTTTAACATATCCCTGTAAGCTTACTACTACAGGGATGGTGGCTCTGAGTTGCTGTGAGTCACGGGAAGGGTTACTTATGAATTCCCTGAACCTTACCGATCCTTTCGTATACTTTGATTGATCGACCCCGATATAATACTTACATATTTGGTACTCCTATCATTGATGATCACTGTACTTGATAAGATATGTTAGCCTGATAGGAGGAGCCGGGGGTGATTACGCAAAGCAAATTACCATTACGGGCGTAATTGTAATTTGTCGCGCATGCTAAGTCCGGTGAATTTGGTCGGGTGGTAACGTTGTAGTCGGTATAAGTCATCATTTCTACACCTTGAGCAAGAAAGTCTTGGTTTTCAGCTACTGATGTGGAAACTATCCTTCAATTCTACTTGTATGAATGCTCACTCTTACCTCGAATTCGGATAAAATTCAAACCATGACATGTGTCCTAATCCCTCGGATTCGAACTGATCCTCTAGCTTGTCTGTTACTTTAAATTCTTGGACCTCTATTCCTTTTCATTCCAAGACAAAGGGGTTATTTCATGTGACTGATAGCTTTGGATTTTGATATCTGGTTGGATATTTACTTATTTATGTATATGGTAATTTAAAGAATGTCTGGAAGAAGACGTGGACGCGGGAGAGGTAACATCTCCATGACGCCTGCAGAATTGGCGGCGCTAATCAATCAGAGTGTTACCGTAGCGTTGGCAAGCCAACACCCTCCATAACGGAATCCCATTGGACCACCAGCTTGCACCTACAAGTCCTTTATGGACTGCAAACCTAATCCATTGGTTCGAAAAGCTAGAGTCGGTGTTTGAAATCCGTAACTGCCCTGCCGAGAGTAGGGTGAAATATGCTGCTGGTATCATGGGTGGTGCTGCACTAAGCTGGTGGAATACGCAAGTCCAGATGTTGGGTGTTGAAGCTGCAAATGCCATGACTTGGGAAGAATTTAAGAGTTTGCTGAAAGAAGAATACTGTTCCAGAAATGAAGTGCAGAAACTAGAAACTGAATTTTGGAATATGTATATATGTATGTATATATATGTATATATATGTATATACATATATATGTATATACATACATATATATATATGTGTGTATACATATATATAGATATATACATATATATATATGTATATGTATATACATACATATATATATATATATATATATATGTATTTATATGTATGTATATACATATATATACATATATATGTGTGTGTATATGTGTATATATATATATGTATATATATATGTCTGTATATATGTGTATATATGTGTGTGTATATATATGTATATATATATATCTATACTACCTTAATATACATTTGAGAGGGGCAGGAAGGTAATTTCACCAAAATCTCTTAAAATTAAGAGATGTATAAGCATTAAAACTTGATGTACAACTCTCCAAAGCAAACAATGAAATTAGAGCATGGTTTTGCGCGGATCCTTTCACGGGTCGGGTCAATGCCCACGCGCGGATCGTTTTCATCTGAATTAGGGTTACATCTTCAAAACTCAGAGGCTTATTTCTTACGCCTCTCTTACCGCTCTCTCTCTCTCTCTCTCTGATCAACACTCTAATCTGTGGTGTTCAACGTACGACCCCAAGTGTTTTGGTAGATCGGTTTGTTTTCGTTTGGATTAGAGGTTTCTCGAGTGTATACAAGGAATTGATCGTTTTCTTTTGGATTAGAGGTTTCTCGAGTGTATACTGATTTGTGCCATTTGCAGATGACCCCTGATGCAGTTTTCAGCACTGCAGTAACATCTCCGGCAACCACCTCCGGCAACCACCTTTTGGAAGCTCATCTTTTTCAGGAGTAAGTTGCTTCACTTTTGACCTTTTTGTGCTTTCTTACTTGAATGAGTTGCCTAACTAAGCTAAATACTCTCTACTCAATGCAGATCCTCTGATTTGGGCAAATGGGTTGAATGCACCAAAGGTACCTAATCGATCCTAACACCATCCAACAATCCAACCTGTGAGTTCATTGCTCCCAGTGTACAAACATCTAATATAGTAATTTCATATGCCATAGACTTTTACCTGGGTGGCTGTTTTTTGTTCTGTTAATAGATGAAGCACCGAATAGCTTTTACCTTATGTTGGATTTAAACATGCTAGATATATATTTCACTAACTCAAGTTTTATGCTTAAGTAGTTATTGATCAAGAGTGATCTTAGGGTTGTGTTTTAGATCATAGCTTTGGGGTAGTATCTGAAACTAAAGACTCATGAGGTCAGACTCATGAGGTCAGACATCCGAAACTAGCCTTGGCATATATATGTTTCTCACAAACATCTTATGTGTTTTTTTTATTTTGAAGGTTGTTTTTGCATATCAATCTTCTATTTGAACCTATCTCTGTTCTTAACCCATTAGAGGTGTGAATTCCTATAACCTTTTAATATTATTGATATTTGGTTTAGGATTTTGGTTCACTTTTAGTCCAACATGATGCTAATTTGGGGTTTTTGATTTGTGGGTTTCTTTGATTTTATTGATTTGATAAAATATGTTGCTGAATTAGGTATAGTTATCAACTTCTTGCCAATTAATTGGTTTTTTTTAATTATTCAGCAATTGGGATGCACATACTTAATTAAACTTAATTTCAAGATTTGCTTTTGGTAACAAGACTTGTGAAGTAACTATTTTTAAGCATCAAACTATTGAAGTTATGTTAAGTTACTGGTATATGTTATTTAGCATCTTTTAGTTTCAAACATGGGATATCAGGGGAGTACTTGGCTCTAACAGGAGACATGCTAAATGGAGTAGAAATGGTTGCATGTGGACTTGCTACACACTATTCACTCAGTGCAGTAAGTTCTTTTGGGACTTCTTCTACCTGTGACAATCTAACATATTTATTTTATTTAATTTCATGTGTCCTGAATCTATACAACCAGCTATGTTTGGCAGCCCATTGTAAACCTTTCAAATCAAACACATTCATGTGAAAAAAAAGCTCTTTCAAGTTTTTAATTTTGAATATTTAGAAGATGTTTAAAGTAATAGAATGAAGTAACTTTTCATTGAGTGCAGAAAAACATTACTTTATGCAAGTATACTTTTTTATGTAATAAAAAATAGGGTTGCAGGTGTCTGCAATGAAAAGTATTTGACTTTTCTTGTATATTTTACCATATCCAATCAATCACCTTTTGCTTCATAATTTTCATCATGAGTTGAGGTGTAGAGATGGGTGGGTAATCAGTACTTAATCTTATTTTATAATGGTTGTTGATCAAGTATTTGGTTATATGAACAAGACTTTGTTTGTTTTTAATCCCAAATATGAAGTACATTTGTCAACCAGTTGTTAACTTTTTATTTAAGAATCACTTTTTTATTTTGTCTTGTTATTACTTTTTCTAATTAAGAATCACTCCAGCGGGTATAACTCAGCAATATAAATATGAGTTCAATGTTTTTATCACTAATGTTAACTTTTTGGTTTCTTCAAAATTTTTTAATGAATTTTTTTTTAAATTTTGTAAAGGCTGCAGCCTATTAGTTTAGTATAGGGCAGCCCCTTTTATTGTAATTAAGTTATTTCCCAATGTGCAGGCTGTTGACACACATCTTCTTAATGTGTAGTCACTATTTACATACACATATAGAATTGAAAAGAAAAAGATATACACATTCACGATTTTGAGATTTGACTTACTTTTTGTTAAAAGTAACCTGCAGAATTACCATATATGTTTGACCCTGAAAAGGACCTCACAAAAATTCATTGGACTCCCAACCTTTCACAAGCATGCTTTCTGCTGGGTTGCAACTTTTTAGGTGAATGGACGCTTGAGACCCAAGGTAATAATGATAAACCTTTTTAGTCATTTCTCTTTTTTCTTTTAAATGAAACATTGTAAAAATAAATCAACTTGATGTATTAAAGTCCCAATAGCTATGTGGTTTGTATGCCAAAAAAGTAATAATAATAATAATAATAACGATGTTGATGTTACACATAATGTCCTTGATCCTGTTGCATCAGAGGCAGCGATAGAAGAAGGTGAATTTATTGACACTTTTATTAATTTACATATTTTTTCTTTGTAAATGTTATGAAAATAAAATCTAAGATCCTCGCATATGCTTTCAAGGGAAATGAGCTTTCCGGACCTATTGAAGCTCAAAGTATCTAAACTATGTGAAGTCCTCAAGTTATCGGTATGTTGGTCAAAAATTATATAATCATGGGCTATTGATATCTAACCATGTTTTTATTGTTATCTTATTATGATGTCATGAGTTACTTATGAGTATTTGGGCAATTAGTTGCTCAAATTCTAAAATTTAGGTTTAAATACTAAACAATGTCATACTGAAAATTAGGATAGTTAGCAATGCCCCTTCATAATAAATTACAACTTTATTTTGAGCCTAAATCCATATTACTATATTCATTCCATAAGTTAAGTTCACCAAATCAGGTAATGTAATTTTTAACCATAATTCTTCTAGGGTTGCTACTTTTTTGTTTCATTGTTTAGCTGCTAAGACATCTTTTAATATTGTTATTTTGAAGCATTATGTTTGTTCAATTTATGTATTAATTGGTCCAACTGTTTTCCTGAACTAAAGAGGATGTCCTGAGGTAAACAAATATTTGGTATCAAGTAATTAAAGCTTCAACTATTTTGTGTTTAATTACCTAGGTATTGCCCCAGCACTATACGACGGGTTTAATTCTGTCTCATTGTCAAATACCTTGCAATGTATATCTATTCTATTAGGGAGTAAGAAGTTACAAACAACAAATGTTATGCAACAAAACCAATTATCAAAAACAATATCCTATCTATATGAAAAGATCATTTGTATAAGAGTATCACTGTTGTTAACTGGAAGATACCCTTGCTGAATACTTAGATAATCATCCTAGAAATAATTATCAAGAATTGATTTTATATTAGTTGTCATATTTTTGCTTTGAAAGTTAAACTATAGTATAAGTTAAGGTTTTACATGGTCACTGGAGGAGTGACTTTATATGTCATTATGCATTATGTTGTATAATACCATAATTGAAGCTTTTACATATAAAATCATAATTAATTCACTAAAACCACACCACATGCCTTATTCTAAACTATAATATTAGATGTTTTTTATCACTTAAAATCACAATCAGATTTACAGAAACCAAAACACTGAAACTAAAACTTGAAAGCAATGACCGGATACCTTCTTGAACAAGACCCAAACAAACCCAATTCGAATCATTCTTTAATTTGAAGGCAACCATGATTTTGGTTTGATTGTTATAAACAAACTAAAATGGCACTTATCTTCAAGAATATTACCAAGAATAGTTTGGTTTGATTGTTATACATTATTACGATGGTCAACTACAAATAATATTATGCCTCTACATTCAATTCATTGTATTTAAGGTAGTCAAACCTCTTACTTTCTTTCTCTGTTTCTGAATCATCTTTAAATTATCATTGTTTTGGATGATCTGCCTTACTTGGCTCAGTGCCTTCCTGTTTTCATATTGATAAAAGACTTTCTGGTTAATATTTATACACTTTCGTAAAAAGAATGAGAAAAGATAACTGCAACATGCAGCATTGGTCAACAACTTTCTTGACCTGTGCAATAGTGTTCAGAGTAAGTAACTACAAACAGCTTTCAACAGTTGTTTTGAGCTGTGGAAAAGTATTATTTGTTAACCTAAACACTCCTCCTATCCTTTTTCTTTTTTATGTTATGAATTATTATTGTTTTGTCAACCTAAACACTTCCTTCTTCTAAATCATGACGGTTCAAATAGATCATATAAAGTCAAGCCTGATCTTTTAATCACCACACACCTCCCTCTCAATTACCATGCTAAAATTTACTCTTATGTTTCGCTTGTTCTTTTATTTTTGTATTAGTTAGATTTTATTGGTAGCTTTTCATTATGTTTGTTAGAATTCTAATGTTGGCATTTTTATTGTATAGAACAACCTTGCAGTTCACGGACGCTACAATACATGCTTCAGGAATTCAAAGATTCAACTTAATTGATATTTTAGCTTGGGTTTGAGTTGTTTGGGCTTCCAGGGTCTCAATTGGATAGATTTGTAGTGACTAGGTTTATAAAACTGTTAAATTATCTGGAATGCATTTAATCTGTGCGTACTTAGGTAAATTTAAGATCAAAAGTTTGTATTGTGCTATGCTTGGATGTACTGATCGACTCTTTTATTTTTGTATTCACTTATGTAATTGGTTATTTTATTTTTGTGTTTGTGTAGGAATATATATTAGAAATTTATTGTTCAGCTTACACAGCTAAGATCATAAACATTGAAAGTATCCGCATGAAGTTGATTATTTGGATTTACCATTGAATAATGTTTGAGAGTGATCTGCCTTTTATTTAAACTAAGATACCCGAGGCTTTTGGCATAGAGAGATGTAAATATATTTTCTATGACATTGGTTATCTAACTAACACTAGCATATTCATTAAGATAACCAACACTAGCAAATTCGTTAAGATAACCTGGTTCTTTACTGCTGTTTAAGATATAAAGGTGCTTTGTGTAATGCTTTTGATTTGTAGATAATTTATATAAATACTATGTGTATGACCAATTTTAAGCTAATTCACTTT